>PVKE010001129.1:0-80636 GCA_004027555.1 Craseonycteris thonglongyai | reverse complement strand
AAGGGCTCTAGCGAGTAGTTTAAGCGAGGGAGGGGCAGGAGTCATAGGGGAAAGGTCACTGAGCAGAAAGTTTTTAGCTCCAGGCCAAACCGCAGGGGATGTATGTGACTTCTGAACTGGTGCTCTTTTGGGGAAGTCAAAGTTCTTAGAAATGGAGTTTTCTTTGTTAACCTGGATGGTCCCTAACACCTGAGGGTTTGGGTGTTGAGATGGGGACATGCCTGGCTGTCTGAAGAACAGAGTGCTGGAGGGTGGTCAGCCGGGGTGGCATGCCTGCCAGCAGAAAGGGGAGTGTATGATAGTGTGAGGAGCTCTGAGGAATGACTAGAGATCAGAAGGGAGAAGGGGCTGACCCACAGAGACCTGCTTTCCCTGAGCCTCTGTCCTGTCCTTTGTGGGTTTGCATCAGCTCTCAGATCTGCTCCGCCTGGGTTGAGGTCCCCTCTGTGCGGTCATATTCGTGCTCAGAGCCCAGTGGCAGGAAGTGTAAGGAGCTGAACGTCCAGGGGAAATGCCTCCAGCCTCCAGCTTCTGAGGGGGACCCCTCAGTTGTGAGGACCACCCCTGAGCGGTGCACATGGACTACTACCCTGGCCTGCAGCCCACCTGACTGCAGGGCTGGGTGGAACCGAAACTCTGGGAAGCACAACGCTGGTGGGTGGGCAGGCTGCCCAGGACCTGCCCTTGCAGGGTATTCCTCCAGGATTGGGGGAACCAGGCACTGTCCCTCCTGCCGGGACTGCAGGAAGGGCCAGAGCAGGGAGTGCTTCAGGGGCGTGGCGGCCCCTGTGTGACATTGAGCGATATCTCAGATGCCAGGCTGACCCCTCTACCTGTCCAGTTGCCCTTGCTGGCCCATCCCATCTGGCACCATCGTCTGCTGAAAGTCAGTTTGGGCCCCACTGCGCTCCACCCTGGTGTCTGCCATGGCCGGTGCCGTCCCACTGCTCTCAAAGTGAAGCCCAGTCTCAGGGCCTGGCTCTCAGGCCCTGCCGGCCTCTCCACCTCTGCCCCCTCGCTGCTCCCACCAGCTCCATCCTCCGTGGTCCTCACACCTGGGCGCTCGTGCTGGAGGGTGCCTTCCACACAGTTCCCTCTCCTTGGGGCCTCTTACTCCAGCTTGTCCATCAGGTCTCAGCCTCACCCCACCCCTCCCTCAATCTTCAGGCAGCTGCCCCTTATACTTCGGTGCTCAGTCTGATACTCCCCTGCTTCCAAGCACACGTCACCGAATTTCTTGTTGTTGGAGGAGATTAGCTCAAAGCCTCCCCTCCCTTCCAGCCCGCAGCTGCATGAGCGCTTCCCCCCACCCCCATGTCTTCCTGGGGCCCCGGAGCATGGTTGGCACTCTGATTATTTGTTGGATGGGTGGAGAGTGTCTGCTTGCATGAAATTTCACCAGACTTCACCTAGGTTCACACCCTCAAGCCCGCCCTTAGAGCTGTTTCCAGCCTTTTCTCCTCTCAGGTCCTCTCCCTGCCCTGAGCCAGGGAGCCTGGAACCAAACCCTGGCCAGTGTGAGGACGGTTGGTGTCCTCACCGCCCCGGGCCCTGGGCCATTGCCTGTCCTGTGCTCCAGGTCAGACCAGCCTGGGCCTGCCTACCTGGGTCTCTCAGAACCATGCTCCTTACTATTAATAACTGGCAGAATGAATAGCTGCCGCACATTCTGACTGGGCCCCTGACAAAGTAGAGTGCGGCCCAGGGAGGCATGGAAGATAATGACAAGTTTGGAAACCAGGCTGAATCTCAGAGGGACCATGGGACTGAGAGATGTGGGAGGAGGGGGGATCACATGGCTTTGCAGCAATCACCCCTGAGCTTGAGGTGGGTGGTCTTGGCAAAGCAGCAGCCTTGGGCTGTGCCCCTGGGCAGGCTGGCCAGGCCTTTGCCCTCCAGGGTCCCAGCATCCTTACCACCTTCCTTGAAGCTGGTAGAAATGCCAGTCATAGGAGGCTCCGGGTTTGGAAGCAGCAGCTTCTCCCTCAGTGCTGGGGGTTTTTTGGTGAAGGTCCTGCTTGGTGGGGGTGGATGTTCTGGTCAGGCAGGCTCTGTCTCACAGTGGCGGGGGGCAGGGTGGGGGGAAGGTGCCCAGGAGACCCCAGAGCCCATGATTCTAGTACGCCTCCTGCAACATCAGGAGGCAGGAGTGGTATTTATAGCAGCCAGCGGCCATTGAGGGGGGGAGTTAGCAGGAGCTGTAGCGCAGGTACGGGGCAGGCTGTCCACTCATGTCCCCTAGCCCTGGCTGACTCCCTCACGGCCACTCCCGACTCTAGAGCCTGCCTGGGGCCAGCAGTGAGGGGCTGAGCCTGCGGAGAGAGCAGGTGCTATCACACTGTGTCTGCAAGCCCCGGAGGAGACCAGGCGCCTCTGCCTCAGCCAGTCTGGCAGGACCTGGTCTGTCATCTGGCCCTGGTGGGCACCCCATTAGCACTTGGCGCCGGCCCTGCTGGTCTCTCCGTGGTGCTGTTGAGTCTGGTTGGAGGGCTCACTCCCCGACCTCCCTGGGGCTGACAGGTCAGCGGAGGACCCGCCGAAGGCCTGCTACTGATGGGCACTGCACCGGGCCTTGGGCACCCGCCCCAGGTGGACAGGGAGGAGGCCCCGCCAAATGCCTGTGAGGTCACCAGGGCTGTGGAGCATGTGGCCTCAGCTCCACTTCCTGCCACACCCAGGGAGCAGGCCAAGAAGCAGAAGCCACAGAAGTGACAGTGTGACAAAGCTGGGACCTCAAGCCACGAGAGGGAGTTCCCTGGGAAGAAAAGTGATGCCACACTTGAGTCCAAGGTCAAGCTTATGTGCCCAGGTGCAAAGCATTTCTCTCGGTCCCACCTGGCATGGACAGGCAGACGGCCAACATTTATCAGGTGCCCGATGGGGTTGCCCCGCCCTGGAGGCCTGGGATCCCCTCCTGTGTCACCCCACCTCCCACCCCATATCCAGTCTCTGTTCCCAGAGCCTCTGGGCCCAGCCCCCACCCCTGGCCCGGGGGAAGAGCTCCGTATGGGGGCCTGCAGATGCTTTCTTCTTGGGAGTCTCCATGTGACAGAGGAGGCGAGGCGGGAGCAGCAGAAGAGGGGGCCCATCAGCCAGATTGGGGCTCCACCCAGGGAGCAGCCCCTGCAGTGAGCAGGGCATCAGGAGAGGAGGCAGCCTGTGGAACCGTGCTGGGAGCCAGAAGTGGGCTTATCTGCTGGCAGGGATGGAGCAGGGCAGCTTCATGGCTGATAGTTGAGAGTTTCACTCATGGAAAGGGCATCTAGGAGCCATGATATGCTTTTGAGGATGGGGATCAATTTAATGAAAACTGTAAACTGTAAGTCCATGTAGCTAATGCTTCCGAGTGCCCCCTCTGGGCTGGACCCCTCTGTCAGCACAAAGTGGAACTCAGTCTGTGCTCATAGCAGACCTGAAAGGGAGGCACTCTCATCACCGTCCCGTCTAACAGACGAGGAAGCGGTAGCGGATTCGTCCTCAGAAGTGGCCTCGTTATTGTACTTGGAGCAGCATGGCTCAGTGGACATCTCAGTAAGCAGAGGCACTGAGACAGAAGCTGGGTCCACACTGTCTCCCACCCCTCCTTGGAGGCCTGTGGTCACCTGTGCTTGGGTCCAGCTTTGTCATGCCCGGGTGGCCTGAGGGATGGAAGAGACAGCCACGGGTCCCAGTCTCCGAGCTCTGGCGTGGTGTTTTCTGTAACCCCTTTTGCCCTCATGGCGTGGGCGAGGGCAGGAGATGTGGGTGGTGGTCGAACTAGCTGGGGCTCCTGCCCAGATCCCCCAGGCTCTCTCCTCAGCCAGCTCAAGCCAACACAGCAGGCGGAACAATAAAGGTCAAGGCCGGAGTGCACCTGAGAGGTCATCCTGCCCAGAGCTGCTCAGACGCCTTTAAGCATTAAAACCGTTTAGTTTAAACAGTATTTCAGACAACTCAATGTGTAACACAGCTAAACTGCTCTGGCTGACCCCCTGCTGTGACCCCAGCCTGCTGTGCCCACCTCCCCTCATCGGGGGTTTCTGAGGGGTCCCGGAAACCCACGAAGAGCACTGACATCCCCTCATTCAAAGGCGAGGAGGACCCCAGAGTGGGGACCCGGGGCCCACATGCCCCCCTCCACCGATGCTCTGTTGGGGCAGGGGCAGTTGGCCCTTCCTGTCACATACGGGAACTCTGCAGACCTCCTCCCCTGGGAAAGGGCTCCTGTTACGCAGTCACTCGATCCCTACCCGCTTCTGCGATGCCCAGGGAATGGTCGAAGTGAAACCCAATAGCCCGAGCGGCGGGCCTGTGCCCCAGATGGCCCACGCAGCCTCCCAGAGCCTGGGAGGCATTTCCCCCAGTGCAGGCCAGACCCCGAGGCCCGGCCCACGTCCCGAGGAGACGCGACAGGACCGTGGTGACAGGGTACGCTGGGCCTGTGGGCGGGGCTTCCACAGGGGAGGTGTCAGGTTAGGTGTGCACGCTTGGTATCCTCACGAACGGCCTCATGAGGGGGCCCCTAAGGAAGTGGAAGGTGCTGCTTCCTCTAGAGGGTGTCACCAGCACTCGGGAGAGGAGTGCTTCTGGGGCAGCTCTGAGCAGTGGCCACAGCACTCCAGATGCACCACCTGGTGGGGGCTTCCAGCAGGGGGCTCGCAGGAGAGCAGAGGTGGGGGGTGTAGGATGCTGGACTGGACACATGGGCGTGAGCGGTGGGCCTCTGCCCCTCAGTGCATCCAGAGGCTGAGCTGGTGAGGGGCCCGTGATAGATACCCTGAAGCTCTGAGACAGACTGATGCAGGGCCCTCCAGCAAAGGCCCAGGCGTGCCCCTCGGGCTGAGTTCCACCATCCAGCTGGCCTGTGGGAAGGTGATTCCCACCTCACTGGCTCATTGTGGGTTAGGGAGGCAGGGCCAGCAAAGCCTCAGGCTGGGCAGGTGGGCCTCTAGGCGCCGCTCCCGCCTGAGAAGTTAGGTCAGGTCGTCCCTGCCAGAGCAGGGCGGCCAGGGTGAGGACAGGTGTGGGTCAGCCTGGTCACCAGGGATACAGAGCAGGGCCTTTCTGTGTGGGAGGGGTGACTTAGATCACAGAGATTAGTGCCCCTGCCACACCTCAGGGGCAGGGACTCAGTGCAGTGAGAAGGTCTGAGCAGCTCAGGCGCGATGATTAATAAATAACAGTGATGGCAACTGCTGCTTCCTGTGAGCTGAGCGTTCGATGTGCATTATTTCATTTACTTCTCATGGCTCCCTGTGGCCTGGGCACCTTCATTATCCCATTTTGCAGATGAGGAAACTGAGGCACAGAGAAGTGAAGGTCACAGGCAGCTAGAAGTAGAACCAAGACTCAAACCCAGAGCTGTCCCACCTATTCCAGGTCCAGGGAAGACAGCGGTGGGCTCATTGGATGGGTGGCCACCACCCTCGGATCTGCTCATCCGAGCAAAGGAGGGTTCCTGGGCAGAGCTGGAGAAGGATGTGTCAGCACAGGGGGGAGGGGGGTGTGAGAAGACCACAGGGATGGCATAGAAAGGACTCCACCCAAACAGAAGCAACCCTGGGCCTGTGTCCTCCCCACAAGCAGGCAAGACAAAATGGCCCAGGCCTGGGAGACCCAGGTGGTAGGACATCGCACATCAGGGGCCAGCAGGGCCTGCCCCCTGGGCTGCTCCAGGGTACCTCGGCCCCCTGGGCCCAAGAACATAAACGGTCTCCAAGGAAGAATTAGAAACAAACCCTGGCCTGGCCAGAACCTGGGGAGCCCATTCCGCTCTTGGAAGCAGGTCCATTGCAGCGCTCTGAGTGAGCCCTGGAGTTACCCGCTCCCTGCCGGGGAGGGCCAGGGCCATGCTCTGGGTGGGATGGGAGGAGGGCCTGGCCTGGCTGCCTGGGAAGGGCCTGTGTCCTCCGGGCCGCCCTCCTCATTCCCAGCAGCCAGCTGCCCTCCTGGAACAACCAGCAGACAACGAAAGACCCCGATTGATTCTCAGGGAGTTGGCTGGTGTCCGTGATGGGCCAGCAGCAGATGGCAAATCCTGCTTGTTGTAGAAGAGTGGAAAATAATTAGCGTGAGAAAGAAGCTGGAGCCTTGATGAGGGCTCCTCCGGAGGGCCTGGCCCTGCAGCTTCCCAGCTGAGTGACCTTGGACAGGTTACTTCTCTGGGCCTCAGTTTTCTCATCAGTAAAATGGGGATAAGAATCGCACTACTAGGTTGTTAGAAAGATCAAATTAGAGGAGGTAATATTTGTGAACTGCTTTTCTACAGTACCTGTCATGCAGCAAATGCTGTGTGAGAATTAAAAAATAAATAAATAAGAGGCGATAGAATCATTGTTAGAGCTGTTTCGGTTTAGCCCAGGATGGTCGCAGGCATGGCCCCTGGTAGCTGGGGGCTGCTCCTTTTCATTCTTTTCGCTAAACTGTGTGCCTGGCCCCCAGGTCGCTTGTTTGTGGAGAGGGGCTCTGACTGGCAAGCACACTGATGTGGAGAGAACCCAGCAGAGGACCTGGTTTCAAAGCCTGGGTTGGCCCTCACTAACCAGGTTAAATAACCTCTCGGAGGCTCAGTTTCCCCACCTGTAACATGGGAACAGCCATACCCCCCAATGAAGTTGTAGTGAGGAGCATAGGAGGCACGTCCCCCTGGCACTTCAAGACCACCCTGGTGGGAGGGTGGGGAAGGTACTTGTGATCAAGACCCTGGGGGCAGAGGGGGACAAGTGGCAGGTGTCCCCCTCCTGTGCCCAGCTGCACCAGGTACCCTGTTGCAGTCCCAGGGCCTGGGCACATGAGGACCCGTCTTGAGCTGAACGCCGGGCCCGGCCCTGCCCTGGGCAGGCTCAGCTCTGCCTTCTGCTCCCGCACAGCTGATGTGAGAAAAGCGACAGCTTTCGGCCCCTAACTTGGGTGGTGCACCCCCGGGCACAGGCTGGTGGCACATTGGGCCTCCAGCCCACGCGTGCTCTCTCTTTGTCGCCTCCCTTGCTGCCTTCCCCCTTCCGGTGCCTTCCAGAGCCCGGCCTCAGGGTGGGGCCTTGGACCTGGGAAGGAGAAGGGCATGCAGGGAGGAGGGGATGCGTGGGTCTTGCATCTGTGTGCTTGGGAATAAGGAGCCTGTTTCCTCTCAAGCCACTCATGAAGGCTGTGTGAGGTCCCAGCCCTGTCTCGTCCCTGTCACAGGCTCTTCGGGCAAACATTGGGCCTTTCTGAACCTCAGTTTCTTCGTCTGTGAAGCTGGGGTCATGCACCTAGAGGCAGGTGAGGCTGGAAGGAGGTGACACATAGTTTTAGCTCTGTGCTCTCTCCCGGCTCCACAGCCCACTCACCTCAAGACAGACTCAGCTCTTCAGGGGCCCGAGACCCTGCCTCCTGACTGCAAGGGGATGTGTGAAGCCAGCTCCTGGGTTCAGAAACGGGCATGTAGCCAAACGCTGCCCCTCACAAGCAGCGTGTTGCGATTGAGACACGGGCTCTGGAGCTAGGCTGTGTGACCCAGGGCACGACCCTGCACCTCATCTGTAAAATACGGGTAATAGCAGTCTCAGTCTCACAGAGCCGTCCTGCGGACAAAGTGAGCTATGTTTGTGAAGGGCTTCGATGCAGCCCAGGACCTGGTAAGCAACTGACGAATGTTTGGGGAGACAAAAGGACCAGGTCCCATTGCACAGAGGGCTGGGTGCTCCTCCCGCCTCCCCCCTGGAACTGCCCTGTAGTAAGTCCGAGGTGCTGTTCCCACTCCCCACCCCATCTGCAGGGGCTCTCGTTTTAGCCTCATAAGTGAGCAGAGAAGTTGGCCAGCTCCCTTACTAGCCCTGCAGACTAGAAGCCATGGAGCCAGAATTTGACCCCCACCAAGGCCCACACTTCAAATGTCACTGGAGAGATCAGGAGCCATCTGCCCACCCAGTTAAGCAAGAGGGGCCCCGCGGGTGAACCCGCCCCAGCCAGGATGGCCTCTGGGGGCCACCACTCACCCTGCAGGCTGCCCAGGCCCTGCATCTAGTCCCCGTCTTCCCCCCACACCCCCCACACCCCCGCACACGCACACACAAGACCAGACAAGCTCCAGCACCCCACACAGAAACACTGGAACCGGGCAGTCTGGGAGGGCCTAGGCAGCAGGGGCCTTCCCTGTCCCATTTTTTGGAGAGCCTTCCAGTATCAAAGCCCTTTCCACAGAATTGCATCTACTATGGGGATGGAGTCCTGGGCCCGCCCCTCCGGTCACCGGGGGTCGGCACAGCCTGCAGGGCTTCGGGAGCCCTTGCAGACCCCCTAGTTTCCCTCTTCACTCTGGCCACCAGGAATTTTGGAGCCTGATAACAGTTTGGCGCGTAGCTGCTGTGGGGCCTTTATGTCTAACATGTATGCAGCGATTCCCCCAGCCTCCTATCTTAATTTGCTTAGTTTTTCTTCTGAGGTTTGTTTGTGTTTTAGTTTAGACTCTACCTGTTCATTGTTTATGGTTCCTACAAGGCCCATGCAGCTGTTTTTTGTGAATGCAAATTCTGCTAACATATTAACTAAGAACAGGACGAGCCTCCCATTAGTCCCGGCTGCTCGTTCCTCACAGAGGAAGCCATGGCCTGGAGGGGCAGTAACTCTGGCCTGGGGACACTGCTCTTAGCCTGCGCCTGGCAGCTCAAGGGTGTGGCTAGACCTCCCCTGTCACCAGCCCCAGCAGGCAGAGGCCCAGGGGCCCCAGGGAAGGTGGGCTTGGGTCTGGGAGGCTTGTCCCCTCACCAGCTGAGCTGCAGAGCCACGGGCACGCTCACTGCGCAGCCACTGCTGCCTCCAGACACGTGCCAGTGGTCACTGCCTTCCTGCAGGTTGATCTCCAGCGAGGGAGCTCGTGGATTTTGCCGGCTTCCGAGGCAGTTATGCGTCTTCAAGAGCGTGAAAGAGAAGCTCTCAGCCCAGGCTCCCTGGGCTGACAGTCTGTTAAGGGTAGTGTCTCCTGGGGAGTTCTGGGGGTGTGCTGTGAGGAAGGAGAAGGGAGTGGGTCAGCTCAGGGACTCTGGGATGGTGTCAGCAGGGAAATCCAGGCGCCTTTGGGGCCCTGCTTAACCTCGGTGTCCTCACCCATAAAAGGCGGTGGCAAGACTGATTCTGGGGCCCCTTCTAATGAACGTGCCTGCATTAGGTGGGCTTTGGGTGACAGCAGGGAGGACCTGTGCCCCTGCCTGCTCAGCCTCATGGTCCTCAGGAGGCAGAGTCTCTGAGCCTCAATCTCCTCATTCTTCAGTAGTGACCGTAATGGAAGAGCCAGCATTCGCTGAGCACTCCTGTGTGACAGGTACCATCTTAAATATGTGACTCATTTCACCCTCGTGGCAGTTCTGAAGCAGGTACTGTTCTCAACCCCATTTTAGAAATGCGGACCCAATGCACAGAGACGTTAAGTCAC
The DNA here is from genome assembly GCA_004027555.1 of Craseonycteris thonglongyai. Classification (NCBI taxonomy): domain Eukaryota; kingdom Metazoa; phylum Chordata; class Mammalia; order Chiroptera; family Craseonycteridae; genus Craseonycteris; species Craseonycteris thonglongyai. The sequence continues at coordinate 71,248 of PVKE010001129.1, read as the reverse complement.
TTGACCAAGGTCACACAGCCAATAAGTACAGAGCCAGGACTGGGACACAGTCTGTTCTTAGAGCATGAACAGTGAGGGTGATGCTGTCACCTGCATCACTGCTGTGAGGGTGGAAGGTGATTAGTGCGGGACTTGGGACACAGGAGGTAGGTGGCTGTTGTCAGACATATCCCTGAGGCCTAGACCTGGCTGTCATCCCTCCAGGCTCAGTCTCCAACCCAGCTCTAGGCCCAGATGCCTGAGGCTACCTCTGGCCAGGTGGGAAATTTCGTGGGCTGACCTTGAAGCTGGAGGTGGCACTGTTGGGGTGTGAGCCTGTCCCTGTAGGCACCAGGTTCAGCCTAACTCTGGTGCCCTGGCCCCAGCGCAGGCAAGCAGGGTGAGCTCCCACCTCCCACATGGCCAGCTCTGTGCTGGGCATCCGGAGGGCGGACGCGGCAGCTCATGCCCTCCTCCCTCCCCTGGGGAGGGAGCTCTTGCCACCGTTAGCTAGGACCCACTGCTGAGGGGTTCTTCTCCCAGCAGCCCCCAAGTCCCAAGGTGGGACTTATGTCTGCCCTGTCAGGGCTTATGTCTGCTAATTCAGCCCTTTCCCCTCAGTTGGAGCCAGTCATGGGCGGCAGCAGCAACCCATCACAGGAGCTGTTACTACCACAGATAGAGGCGTGGGGTCTGCCAGGGCCTGTGCAAACCCTCTAGTGACATCCTCCTAGTCAGTGCCCCCTACAGCCTTCTGAGGAGGTAGGGTCCCTGTTTTGCAGGTCAAGACACTGAGGTCCTAGGACAGTTAAGTAGCCAGAAGAGGGGACATAGTTGTCCCTGAGCAGGCAGGGGAGGCACTGGGGTGGGGCATTTCCCAAAAAGCCAAGATTGTGAGCTAAGAGGACCCTTGTGATGGGGGGGAGGGCTCCCTCAGGGGGAGCCTGGAGCTGCTTCTGGGGGATGGGGCGGTGGTTGGGGGCTGCTCGTGAGTAGAGGGGCCATGCTCACACTGCAGGGGCACAAGGTGAGGTGTGAAGAGGGAAGGCACAGCAAGGCCTAGCCCTCGGGGACTCTAGGCTGAGCTGGGGCAGGAATGGGCAGCACGGGGTCAGCAGTGTGCCGTTAAGACACTCTGTCCAGAGTTACGCTGCAGTGAGGTTCCCCGGACCCCACAAGGGGCAGCACGGACTGCCTGGGAAGGTGGGTGGCACGGGGCTGTCAAGGAAGGTTTCGAAGAGGAGGCGACAGCGGGCCTCGGAAGACGAATGGGGTTGTGCCTGGCAGAGGAAGTGGGTAAACAGAGCATGAGGTGATTTTTGGGAGCTGCAAGTTTGAGGGGGATCAGAACAGGAGGGTGGGGCAGTGTGGGAAGAAGCTAGAGCACCTCCCCAGCCAGAAGGAGCTCAGTGGCTAAGGGTGGGATGCTGGAGTCTGTCCCCAGGGCTTGGGCAGTGTCTTTAGCTTCACAACTCAGAGAGGGCAAGGCACCTGCTCAAGGTTGCACAGCCTGCCTGCTGATGACTGAGGCCCTTAGCCACGGCCTGAGGGGCTTGGACTTTATCCTGTAGCCCACAAGGAGCCATGAAGGTTTTCAAGTAGGTGCCGGCATATGCATGTTTAAGAAGAGTTTTGCATTTTTAGAAAGAGGAACTCCCAGAATGGTTCATGCTTCACACAGGGTCTGAATCATCAGCAGGGAAGTTGGGTTTTATGGGGGGGGGGAATAAAGGAGCCCCCCTTTATGTGACAGAGCATCCTGGCACCTCATTCACATCTGCAGTGCCCCTCTTAGCCTCGGCTGGAGGGGGCACCATGCCTTCCCTGGAATGCCGCTGGCTTGGAGAGGGAGAGGCTGGGTGCCCCCCGCCCCCACTGCGGTTGTTGGAGGGCACTGACCCTGTGCCCCGGGGTGGAGAACCAGACCAGGAAGTAGCCTGTGTCCTCCCCGGCCTGAGACATTTCCTCCAGATGAAATCACATCCCCAGCAGGGGAACAGGCCCCCATTGTCAAGGGCTAGGGTCTTGAGAGAAAGGGCGTCTTTCAGGCCCTTAAATATAGCAACCCTGAGATTTATGAATCCACATGGACTGGAGTTTGTCCCATCCTCCCCCTAGCTGCAGCACCAGTCCCTGTCATTCCTACCCGAGACCATGACCTGTTGGTGACCAGCTGGAGAATCCACTGGCCCAGGCGGGGGAGGAGAGGGCAGGCTGCCCACCAGGGGTTCACACCCTCCCGCTAAGACCCTAAGACCAGCATTCCCCAACCTGGCCAGGGCCTCTGTGGGCGTTTTCCCACGTGGTCCTCACCAGAACTTCAGCAGGTGGGGATAGTCAACATTGTACAAATGAGGAAACTGAGGCACAGCTAGTCAGTCACACACCCGTGCGTGGTGAAGCCCAGCTTTGCAGCCAAGCAGCCTGGACTCCCAGCACTGTTCCTGGGGTTTTGCTGTAGTGGGCTGGTCCCAGGAGCGAGCTGCAGGGGGCAGGGTGTGTCCCCAGGCCTGTCCCAGGGCACCCTCTGGGGTCCACATGATCTCCGCGGGCACGGGCACTGACCATGGCCGCTGGCCTCAGGCTGTGGGCAGAGGCTGTCACTGGCCGTATCACTCTGTGCATCGGCCTGCTCTGCAGGGCCCGCCTGGGGCCCCACTTCTGCCTGGGGCCAGGGAAGGCAGGGCCCCCGCAAGTCTGAGGGTGCTATGTGAATGGTATGCATGAGTCTGAGGCATGTTTGCCATTCCAGACTCCAGGGGGTGAAGGGTGGGGTGAGAGGCGAGCCGGAAGCCCCCTCCCCAGGCACACCTGAGAACCAGGTGTTCTGGGCCCACCTGGGGCTGCTGCTCCCCTTTCTGCTGGAGTCTGGCCTGATTAGAGCTGGAGGCGGAGCTATGTACGGCACCTGCTGGGACCCTGCTGGCCCCAGACCTCTCTGTCCTTCCTTTCATGTGAGGGGATCCCCTGAGCCGGACCCCATGCTCCACCTCACCCCGCGAGAGCCATCTAGACACGGGGAGGGGCTGTAGAGAACTGGCGGCCAAACCCCCAGCTGTTGGCAGCTCCGTCCTGCCCCAGCCCCTCCCGTCCTGCCTGTCCTGCCTGAAGCTGGTGCTGTCCGTCACTGGTCCCAGACACACCATTGGCACCCCAGCCGCCAGCAGCCCCAGGGCCGCACTCCTTGTTACCCCACCGCGGCTCCTGTGCTCTCCATCCTTCTCGCTTCCCAGAATCCGTGCTCCGACTCCTCCTTGGAGAGTGTGATGATGTCACTTCCTGAGGGTGGGGGGAGGAGTAGGCACGACCCCGGCAGGCTAGCCCGCCAGCCGCCTGCCAGGCCGCCAGCTCGCCTAGAGCAGCCCTGCAGCGGCTGCATGGAGTGGCTGCACCAGGGAGATGGAGGAGACGGGCGGGCTGGGCATGCCAGCCAGCCCCACGCCCCCTGGCCCACCCTGAGGGCCGTGCCCACCAGCTGGGGGAGACCTGCCAGCTTCCTCCCTGAGTGATGCTGGTCTCCGTGGAGACTCGCTTTCCCTGGAGCCATCACAGGGAGAGGATTTGCCACCTGCCCCTGGACCAGGTGCCATGTAAGCGTCTGCCAACCTGGGGGTAGCCGCCCACCCGTGGGGCGCCCAGCCCCCCAGAGCGGTGGTTCCTCTGCACAGTTCCGTGCAGGGCTCCCCTGGAGCCCCTCCCTGGGGTCTCCTGGACCAGCCCCCTGTGGGAGCCTGCTCTTCCCCGGGCTGTAGGGAGTGGAGCCCAGATTTCTGGGCACTCCTCCCTGAGTTTGTCTTGTGAATTTGAACTCTGACTTCAGAGAGTCAGAAGCTGAGCAGTAAAGGCCACTGGGCTTAGGGTGGGCATGGGAGGTATGGTTGCCAGGAGGGCGGGTCCCTTCAGGGCACGCCCACTGCCCTTCCAGCAGGGGGACTGGGTGTCCCAAGTGTGCTCTTTTTTAATTTTTATTGTTTTTGAGAGAGACAGAGAGAGAACTGAACTGGGGGAACTCCCCAGTTCAGCATATGGGTCCGCACGGGCCGGGATTCGATCCTCAGTCCCCCACGCTGCAAAGCGAGCGCTTAACCCACTGAGCCATCCTGGCTTCCCCCCCAAGCGTGCTCTTGACCCTGAATCTCAACCATGTCCTTCTCAACATAGAGGTGTAGCTGTGGCTGTCAATTTTCTAGTGGGTACAAAACCAAGTCATAGAGCATGTTCCCAGGGTTCTAGCAGAGTGAGAAACTGAAGACCTAATTCAGCAAATATTTACTGAACACCTACTATGTGCTGGCCGCTCCCACCCCCACAATTGCCCTGCCCTACCCCCACCTGCCCCAAGGCCTTCAGCCTTCCCCCAGCCTTGTTTGTGCCGGGGGCAGGCTCACGCTTGGTCTGAGGAGCACCCACCCCACCCAAGGCCTGTGCGCTGGGCCAGGCTCCTTGAGGACAGGCAGTAGGAGGGCTGGGGGAACTCCCCTGATCCCATGTAGGGGAGGCAGGGAGTGAGTCCCAGCTTTCAACGGAGCTGAGAAGGTGCTCGGGGGGGTAACCCCAGGCAGAGCCGATCCCATGGGGTCCAGTGCCTGTCTTAGGGGCTGCAGAGACCTCAGGGCTAAGGCCGAAGCTGGGGTCTAACTGCTGAGGTCCCTTGTGCTGGCTCTGGGGGATGGATACGGTGGAGGTGGCTCCTGTCCAGGGATAGGTTCGCACTTCCCGTGGCTGGAGCTGTGGGGGCTGGGAGGGGGCCCAGTGCCGCTGGGCACACCTGAGGGCGCAATGGCCCTGGGTGCCCTGGGGGCCCAGGCAGCCACAGGGCCCTCTGCTCTTCCAGGAGGTGAGCGCCAGGCCCGCTGAGCCTCCGCAGAGCCGCCAGCCATGCCCGGAATCGTGGTGTTCCGGCGGCGCTGGTCTGTGGGCAGCGACGACCTCGTCCTGCCAGCCATCTTCCTCTTCCTCCTGCACACCACCTGGTGAGTCTTGGGGCCACGCCACGGGCCTGGGTTTGAGGAGAAAGGCCTAGAAAGAGGCTTTCTAGCCATCTGCCCTGACCATCATACTCCCAGCTCCCAACAGGAAGGAAGTGCCTGAAACAGCCCCTCAGGCGATGCCCAGGCGGAGCCTGGGACCCCACCCGGCCGCTACTGGACCTGAGCCCAGCACTAGGTGGATCTGTGGCCCTGCAGCTGGCTGCTGGGCTCCCCCCGCCTGCTGCCCCGCCCCTGGCCGCCTGGGTGCTGATAGCAGGCTGACCAGACGTGCCATTGTATGGGACAGTCCTGTTGTTTGCCACCCTACTTAAAACGGGCCCTCTGGTCCACCTGCCTCAGAGGATGCCAGGTGGACAGGAGTCCTGCAGCCCCGGCATCCGGGCTGGGCCGGGCCGTGGGAGGCACGCCGGCCGCCGGCCCCTCTCACGTGCACGCCCCTCCAGGTTCGTGATCCTGTCCGTGGTGCTCTTCGGCCTGGTCTACAGCCCGCACGAGGCCTGCTCCCTGAACCTGGTGGACCACGGCCGCGGCTACCTGGGCATCCTGCTGAGCTGCATGATCGCCGAAATGGCCATCATCTGGCTGAGCATGCGCGGGGGCATCCTCCACACGGAGCCCCGGGAGTCCATGCAGTATGTGCTCTACGTGCGCCTGGGTAAGGGCCACCCCCTCCACCCTTCTCTTGGGTGCCATCCCTCATCGCATGCCATGGGCCAGGCCCTGTGCCTGCTCCAGGGTCCAGCAGCGAACCAGCAGACTCGCTGGGCTTAAGTTCGAGACCAGGGGCAGGTCGCACTGAAGCCGGGGGGTCAAATCTGGCCTGATGGCTGTTTCTGTAAATAAAGGGTGACTGGAGCCCGGCCACACTCATTCATGTATGTACTTCCTGTCTCTGGTTGCTTTTGTGTGACCGCCAACAGAGCTGAATAGCTGCGACAGAGATGACCCGCCAAGGCTGAGCTATGTACTCTCCGGCCTTTGCAGGAGAAGTTTGCAGACCCCTGTTCTAGGCCATGTGCGTCTCTTCAGCTGCTTTGTGATCCTTCGCAAACAGCCCCCCTCCTGGGAAGCCCTCAGGGGCCTGGACCAGCCCCTGGGCGGCCAGCCTGTGCCCTCCTTCCGGGCTTCTGATAGTCCCTCGTGAGCACGTCCTGAGCTCCTGCAAAGCCCTTTCCCCACGCTGACTCTGGGAGGAGCTATTACTGATCTCATTTTATAGATGAGGGGACTGGGGCCCAGGGATGCTACTCCCCTCCCTCAGAGTCACACAGCTGTTGTTCCATGGCAGAACTGGGCTTTGGACTTAGGCTGTCCGGCTCTTAGTAATAGCTGCCACATCGGCCTTCCTGTGGAACTGGGGCTTCCAATGCTGCCCCCTGGCGGTGGCCACTGAATTCCCCCCTCTCCACACTCTGACCTGAGCAGGGGTCCCTGAGCAGATGGCAACAGGGGCTCCTCCCGATCCTGCATCAAGTGCCAGAAGCCTCTTCCTGGGAAATAGCAGTTTCCCTGAAATGAACACTCGTATCTAATTCTTGCAACAGTAATGTCTTGTAGCTGTTGTCCCATTTTACAGATGAGGAAACAGAGGCTCAGAGAGATTAGGTAACCTCCCTCAGATGCATGTGATTCCAGAGTTCGTGGGTATAATTCTAGAATCCTGAAAGAACAGGGGAATGCCCCTTCACTGTCCGCTGTTCCAGTCACCTTCTCAGGGAGGTGTCGGGGGCCTGAGAGAGTACTACGACAGGGTGGGGTTACAGGACAGCCACCTCCCTGAGCCCTCTCCTCTACAAGACCTGTGGGCAGGGGGAGGTGGGGGTCTGACACCCCTGCGGCAGAGCTGGCTGTAGCCCTGCAGTAGGAGGAGCCAGGCCTGGCCCCTCCCAGTGGGCAGATGGGGGCCACCCCTCAGCCAGGGCCCTGCTCTCCTTACAGCCATCCTGGTGATTGAGTTCATCTATGCCATCGTGGGCATCGTCTGGCTCACTCAGTACTACACCTCCTGCAACGACCTCACAGCCAAGAACGTCACCCTCGGTATGTCAGCCAACCCGGGGGTGGAAGGGACAGGGTCAGGTTAGAGTCGAAAGCTCGGGCACCACCAGAAGGAAACAGGTTCTGTGAGGGCACCTGGCAGGCTGGCTGGGAGGGGCTGTGGCCTTCACCCTGTGGTCTGTCACCCACCTTAGGGGACCCTGGTCTGGGGGGACAGGAGCAGGCACAGAGCTGCCTTGGGCAACAGTTGAGGGTCCCTCAGCATCTCACTGGAATCCCAGAGCTGCCCGCCACCTCTGTGCCAAGGGGGGGCCTTGGGGTCGTGGCTCAGCGAGGGGGTGGCCCCATGGCCAGAGCCTGGGCCAGCGGCTTCTGAGCCTGCTGTTGGGTACAGGGAGGCTCCAGGGCCCCTTTCTTCAGAGCCATCAAGCCAGGGAGGTGTCCCCAGCACCTCCACCTCTTGCTTCCATGCTGCCCCTGCAGGGATGGTCGTCTGCAACTGGGTGGTCATCCTCAGCGTCTGCATCACCGTCCTCTGCGTCTTTGACCCCACGGGCCGCACCTTCGTCAAGCTGAGAGCCACCAAGAGGAGGCAGCGCAACCTGCGGACCTACAACCTACGGTCAGTCGGCCGGGTGATGGGCAGTCCCTTCATGGGATTGGCTGACAGGTGGGCAGGGTTGGGCCCATGCCTCCCAAACTGCATCTCCACTTGTGAGCCACGGGTATTAGTCCAAGGTTTAGCACCCCTCCCTGCCTCAGTTTCCTGGACTATAAAGTGGGAATAATGACAGTTCCTGCTTCATGCTGCTGTTAGGAGATTTAAATTAGATAATACGTGCAAAGTGGTTAACATGATGCTCACATAAGTTTGTGTTCAGTAAATAGTAACCATTGTTATCATTGTCTTCATCTTCAATGCTGTTGACAATAATAGTGGCTGTAATAGCAGAAGGCATGTGTAAGCTAAGCCGATCATTATATATATTAACTAACAAAACAATTCCATGAGTCAGCTGTTACCATCCTGCACATAATACAGATGAAGAAACTGGGGCACAGAGAGGTTATGTGACTTGCCTGAGGTGACACAGCTGGTAGATGATGGGGCTGGGATCAAGCCCAGGCAGTCTGGCTGTAGAGCCCTTGCTCCTAACTGTTAGGCTAGGCTGCCTCTGAGGTTAAGGGGGCTGGAAGAGGTTAATCAAGGAAGGCTTCCTGGAGAGGGTGTTTCCAAGAAAGGGAAAGGCTATGCCATGGCAGAGAAAGTGAGGGAGGGCACCCAGGGTCACAGTAATTCCTGTTTATTGAAAGAAAAAGAGGAGGGCTTCCAGGAGGGATCACTGCAATTTCTGTCAACTGAGCTACTACTGAAATTTGAGCCCTGAGCTGAGCCCTTCTGCCACCCATCCTTGGAATCCTTCCGTCAATCCTCCTGCGGCCTTGAGACCGGTTCCGCAGATAGGAGTCCAAAGCCCAGAGAGGCAGGTCACTGCCCCGGGTCAGGTTGGTGGGGCGGGGAACTGTCACTCCATCTCCAGCCCAGGGCAAGGGGTTGGGAGCCCTCAGCCAGGGGCAGGTTGCCCAGGCCCCGTGCCTAGCAGGAGTCTCCCCAGACCAGCGTCCTGAGCCTCCACACCCTGCTTCCCCCAGGCCCTCCACGTCAGCCCCACAGCCACAGCCACACCCATGCCTGGCTGGCCACCTCCCAGCCCAAAAGGCCAGGTCCTAGAGCCCTGGCCCTAGAGCCCGCACAGCAGCCACCACCACCTGCCCTGCTTTGCTCCCTCCCAGCACACGCCCCGACATGACCTGGTTTCTGGGCTCCTGGGGCCCCGAAAAAAAAATCTCCCCTTCCTGACTCTGGGTAATTAATTGCCTTTGGGGCCCAGGGCAGCCAACACCTTTGCAGTTGGGGGTTGGCAGTGGCTGTCATTTTAATTAGAACGTCTTCCTGCATTTTCTGGGCCCTGTGGGGGTGAGTAAGAGGCCTGAGAGCTCACATGTCCCGACCTGTTGTGGTTTCTCCGGCTCTAGGGCAGGGCTTGGGAGGGTGGCCGCAGCCACAGTGTGGCTAGTGTGACCACCTCTCAGGCTATTCGCCACTCTCCCTCCCTCTGTTTGAAACTAACAGACAGTTTTCCTAACAAGGTCATTTTCAAGTCCACCGAGCCTTCGTTCACCTCCAGGTTTAGGGATGCGCACAAGCCCTGCTGTGCCTCACCAACAGGTTAATTTAGTTTCTGGAAGTCAGGACGCTGTTGAAGTCCTGCCGTGACACCTGGTGGGAGTTGGGAGATGGGTTCCCAGCACTACTACCCGGGAGCCTTGACCCTGGGTCTTTGCAGAAGGAGTGTCTGCCCCACCTTCACTTTAGTGAGTCCCAAGGCAGAGAGCTACTAGGTGGGTGAACTTCTGTCCAGATTTAGTATGTCTTCCTTATGCCTCTTGGGCTAAAGCTGTCACCATCTCCATGTGCCCCCTGGTGGTCATAAAGGGAACCGCAGCACAGAGCATAGCCTGAGCTTCCATCAGACCAGAGGCCCAGAAGGAAATTCTCTTTGAACGTTTGAAAACCCCATTAGGTTAGAAAGAGCTAAAAACAAAACAGAAAACACAGAAAAAGAGAACAACATAATGCTCTTGGGGCCCAGCACACTGTGCCTTTATCCTGGCTGCACACGGAGTGCCCGGCTGGCTGACAACCAGGTCATTGGCCACCTAGCTTTGGCTGGGCCTGGGCCTGGGCCTGTTTTCCCCTAGACCCCCTGTCCGAAGCCCATTGGTGGGGTCCTAGGAACAGGCCATCCTCTTTCCGTAATGTCTAGGCCCCGGCTCCTCTGGTCCAGCCATGTGCCCTCACACATACCGACTCTCGCCCTTCGCAGGCACCGCCTGGAGGAAGGCCAGGCCACCAGCTGGTCCCGCCGGCTCAAAGTGTTCCTCTGCTGCACCCGGACAAAGGACTCGCAGTCAGTAAGTACTGGGAGGGCACGTCCCCCTGCCGTCAGCGACCGGGGGCCTTCGGTCCATGGCCGAGCCAGGGGGCAGGGCCAGTGGACAGGAGCTGGGCTTGAAGCAGGAGCCAGGTGACAGCAGCTGGCACAAGCACCTGTCATACGCCAGCTGACCCTCCCACATGCGAAACAGCTGACCCCTTGCTCTGTCGAGGGAGCAGAAGGATTTGAAGACCTTTCGCTGAACCCCTTGGAACTTGGAGTCTAGTTTAGGAGAAGGGATCCTCAAAAACCGAGGCAACCTGAAGGCAAAGCAGGGCAGTGCGTCACCAGCTGCAGATTATTCTGGAAGATCTGGCAGAGCTCTGAGTAGTAACCCGGGGGCCAGACTCGTCGGGGCCAGGGAGCCGCAGAAGGAAGGACAGGCAGCTGTGGGCGGCCCTGTGGTGGGGCTGGGGCTTTAGGGCCACCGAGGCAGAGTGCTCAGCACCGGCAGGGTCCTTAGAGATCGTCAGTCCCACCCCTCATTTTGCAGATCAGGCAGCTGAGGCCCAGAGAGGCGGAGTGACTTGCTCAGCATCCCACAGCTAGTTAGTGGCAGAGCCAGTGAGGTCAGGAGACCATTCCTCCCCGAGCCAGACAGTAGGCGCCCTCCATGGAAGCCACCAGAGCCTCCAGCGGCCCCTTCCCACCAGCAGCCCCTGGTGAGCTGTGGTGTGAGCCATTGAGTGTAAGGAAACCACCCCTCAAGGTTCCCTGGTGGGTGGGGAGCGTCCCCATTGGCCTTGGGGGTGGGGTCTGAGGGTCAAGACCCAGGTCCCATGGAGAGTATGCCCACCCCTCTCAGGCACTCAGTAGAGCCTGTTGAAAAGGCAGAACATCATGAGGGCCCGGGGTCAGGTCAGGTCAGCCTTTGCTATGTGACTTAAAAACTTGAATTGGATGCCAGCCTCTAGAAATCGGGCATTTATGGAAACATCTGTATTTCTGGAGGGCAAATGGGACCCCGTGCAGGGCCGGTCAGCTAGAGCTGAGCAGTGACTGGCTGACTGGCCCCACTGGGCTTTGGGTTTGAAACCCTTGCTTAGTCTTAACAAGTGCCAGCCACTCAAGGGTGAAACCCACCGAGAGGGAACCAATTGCCTTGTGTTTGTCTGACCACAGCCTCACCTAACAGGTTAGGGACAAGGTTCCAGACTCCAGCTTGGTGTGAGGCAGGGGGAGCTCAGCGCAGGCGGTCAGCAGGGTTGTCCTGAGGACAGGTGTGCAGGGCTGACCTGAGGACAGGTGTACAAGGAAGCAGAGGGGCCCAGGGCCCACGGTGGGGGTCCCTGAGGCTTCAGCTGTGGGCACAGCAGGCAGGAAGTAGCCGGGAGCTTAGTTTTGGCTGCTCTGCTAGAGAGAAAGGCTGGAGCAGGCCTTGCTTCCTAGTATTTGGGAAAGAGCAGGAAATGGCTCCCGTTGGCATCTGTGAGTGCTCCAGGAGCTCTGAGGACAGAAGGCAGGGAGGTGGCCATGGAGAAGACTCGGTGGCTGTGACAGCTACTGCCAAGATCCCAGGACCGGGCCCCTCAGGCTCACACTGCACAGGGCTGCACAGGGCCAGGCCCGGGGGCCCAGAGCAGACCCCCAGCCCCGGGGGAGTCACGCCTGGCCTCTGTCCTCTCTCCTGCTCCCCCGCCACCGCCTCCTGCCTGCCTGGACCTCATAGGACGCCTACTCGGAAATCGCCTACCTCTTTGCGGAGTTTTTCCGGGACCTGGACATCGTGCCGTCTGACATCATCGCTGGCCTGGTGCTGCTCCGGCAGCGACAGCGGGCCAAGCGCAACGCCGTGCTGGATGAGGTGAGCGCCCGGCCCTTCCCCGGGCGGCGGCCTGGAGACACCCCCTGCCCAGGCCTCTCCCGCCGCCCCCGCAGCTGCTGCTGGCTCTCGGGGTCCCGTGCACCCTCTTGGGCCCTGGAGGTCACCCGCTGATGCTCGCTCCCCTCCCTTCTTTAGCTCATCCCTGCTGCCACCATGCATGGCTCTGCCTTGAGTGACATCTGCTGGGCCATGTGTGGCTGCTCCCTGGGCTGCTGTGGGAGACTTCTAACCACAAGGGCTAATAAGGGACGCACCCTGGGCCTTGGGCCTGTGCACTTGCCTCTCCATCCCTCCCCCCACACCCCAGTCCCAGTGGGGGTCTCCCATGCATCTCCCCATGGCCTGGGTTATGAAGGTCCCGGAGGAGTACGACTGAGGGAGGGATGCTTTGAGTGGAAAGGGAGCACCTGGATTATGGGGGGACCGTGGGTTTTGGAAAACTGGCTGTATCACAGAAGAGCTGGAAGCCATCCACTCCTTTGGGCCCTCAGGCCCCTGGGAAGCAGAGTGCAGAGCCAGGGCCTCCAACCCGCTTTTTGTCAGCCCTGCAGCTGGGCCTGGGGCAGCCACCTTCACACGCCTGTTTTATAGGCCAACAATGACATTTTGGCGTTCCTGTCGGGGATGCCTGTGACCAGAAACACCAAGTACCTCGACCTCAAGAACTCGGTGAGTCAGAACCACCCCCCACCCAACCTTCTGCTAGAATAGCCTGAGCCATTGCTGCTCCACCCTGAGCCCGGCTCTACAGACAGCCCCACTTCTCAGGTCACGCCCCCTTCCTCCTGAGAACCGCCCCCCACTGATCTGGTTCTACAAACGAACCCCCTGAATGTGCTTGACCATGCTCGGGATGTTTGGTCCTGGCCCCCCGAGATCACAAAGTGCTTCACCAGGGAGCTGCTACTGTTACTGCTGCCATTGCTGCTGTTATAAGAGGCAGCGGGACACAGCTTTTTGGTTTCCGAGCCTTTCTGAATAGCAGACCGTCCTCTCCAGCTCCTGCAGTAGACGTCCAGTGTGTGTCACAGGGGAAACTGGGGCCAGTCCCGTGCCACCTGGGCTAAAGCTGCAGCCAGCCTGGCCTCAGGAGCAAACGGATTTGGGTGTGCATCAGCTCCCCACTGTTGGGGTGACCTTGAGCAAGTCCCTGACCACCCCCAGCCTGTTCCCGCACGCTGCGTGCAGGGCACTGGACACACCTTCCACAGAGAGCTGTGGTGGGGAAGAAATGAGCTACCCTGAGTCGGGCTCCCAGCACGGAGCCAGAAAACCACGGTGCCGGTCCAGGTGCCGTGAGAAAGGACCCTTCCTCACATGGCAGTCTCCTGGAGAAGCCTCGGGCCTCCATCTGCCCCCACTCCCCAAAGCAGGCCTTTGTTTCCCCTCTGAAAGCAGCCCATCTGCAGGTCCCCTGCCTGCCACCTGGCAGCGGCTGCCAGCGCCCCGCCCAGCAGTGGGAGCTAAAGGAAGGGAAGATAATTACCTTCCCCAGCTTGTTCCTGAAGAGCAACAGTGGCCCGGGGACGGCCCCACCCCTCTGGGCCCTGATTAAGGCCCTACCTTTCTCACTTCACAACATGACTAATCCCCCTCTTTAACTTTTACAAGGTGACTAATTCCCTCCAAGTGCAGGAGTCCTCCAGTGCCTGGGGTTCCGGGGGCCTGGGAAGCCGCTTTGCCAGGACACCTGTTCCTCCCGCCTCCCCCCAGCCCTGCGGCTGGTCACAACAGCCCCTGACCGCAGACACTGGCTTTCCAACTGGCGCCCTTCCCGGAGAGATCCCGGTCTGCCCAGACACCCCTTGGAGCCAGTGACTCAGTGCGCCAGGCTGGAATCTCCCTGTTATTCGCAGACAGAACCTGAGGGCCCAGAGCCGGTGACCACCTGTCTGGTCATCCAGCTAGTCAGCGTCTCCAGGGCTGGATGCTGCCCAAAGCCTGGGCACCTTCCTTGGAGGACCCAGGGCCTCTCAGGGTTAACTTTCCCCTCCGGGGGCCTGATTGCTGAGGCCCAGTGTTGGCCACTCAGGCCGCCCCTTCTCTTCCCTTCTTGGGCAAGGAAATTGACCCCGTCTCTGCATGTTTTTCTGTCCCCAAGTCATTAATTCTGAGATTGGAGCAACAGGACAGGCCTCGGGAGGATTCATGCCCTGATTGCAGGGAGATAATTAGGGAAACGCAATTATCATCTGGAGGAGCATCCCCCTTCCAGGGTGGGAGAGGGGGTCTGCAGCCCATGGGCGCCCCCAGGCCTGGAGGCTGCGGGCTGGAAGGGCAGGCGGTGACTGCCCTCTGACCCGTCTCTTCCAGCAAGAGATGCTGCGCTACAAGGAGGTCTGCTACTACATGCTGTTCGCGCTGGCGGCCTACGGGTGGCCCATGTACCTGATGCGGAAGCCCGCCTGTGGCCTCTGCCAGCTGGCACGGTCCTGCTCGTGAGTACCGCCTGTCCCCGCCCCCCGCCCTTGCGTGGGGAGGGCCTGGGGGGCCTGCGTTCCTTCCCTTCCACACCGTCTCTGGCTCTGCGTTAGCCTCAGGTGGGGAAGAGCACTGGGGCTCCGGGATCACATGGGTCCCGGTTTGGAAGTGCACTCTGTCACTTACAGCCTCAGGCAACGTTGGCCTTTGGCTGCCCACCTCAGTCTCCTTATCTGTGGAGTGGGGGTGGCAATGCACAACTCCTGGTGTGGTTTTGAGAGGATTTTACAGGCTGCCTAGCATCTGGCCCTCTCCACCACTCCCCTCTGCCCGCACCTTCCCTTCCCCTCCTCCCCCTCCTGCACTGGGCCTTTCTGAAGGAAAGGAAGCTTCTGGTAGACAGGCCCAATTTCTAGAGGCCTCTGGAGACACCCAGAGGCCCTGCAGTGACAGGCTTCTCGCAGGCGGCCGGCAAGTTCTCAGCCTCGGACCTGCTTGCAGCCGGGCACTACCCTCACCCTACAGCCAGGGACCTGGGTGGATTCTGCTTTCCCAAGTGGGCCAGAGGAGGGCCCGGCTCCAGGAGGGCCCCCCCCCCCACTTCCTGGTGTCTCTTGTCCTTGACCCAGGCCAGGCAGAAGGAGGGCAGCTCCCTGGCTCCCTGTTCCAGAAAGGCTGGCATGCTGGGCTTCTGCCTGCAATGCCCCTGCCCCCTGGCCTGCAGTGGCCACACCCCTCCTGTAGTGCCTCCCTTCCCACAGAAAGCTGGGCGGCTCTCAGCGGGACCTGTGACAGAGCGGTCCAGGGCCCCTTCCCCATCTTTGATAGCCTGCATACAACTGGCATCCCTCCTCATGTCCTGGGGAGCTTCTGCTGTAGCCAAGCGCGGCTTAGAACGAGCTCAGGCCCAGAGTCCTGTGACGGGGCTCTGATGGGCCCTGCCCCCGTACTCACTGGCAGGGTGGGGACATCATCTGTATGGCTGTGACTGTCCTGCCCGCCCGTGGGCTATGTCACTGGCAGACTGGCACCTGAGGCACTCGCAGACAGGAGGGGTGGTGGCCTGGCGTCTGGATCAGCTTCTCAGTGCTATGGGAGGAGAGCGAGACGGTCCTCAGACCCTCTGAGGGCCCAGCTGGGTCCCCGCCTGGAAGAACCAGGTGTCTGGGGGTGGAGAAGAGGTGGACCTGAAGGCCAGGCCCATAGCCAGAGGGCTGGGCCCACTTCTTTGAGGCCCAGCCTGGCCATAGCAGCCCAGGGTCCCAGCACCAGGCGGAGGAAGGAGGGCTGCCCACCACCTGCCTGTGGACCCGGCCTTTCCAACTGGCAGCAGCAGTGTTGACCTTGGCAATGGGGCGGGCCCCTCCCGCCTAGGCTGCGGCCCTGCTCTGGTCAGATCACGGCCGTAGAGGCAGCCCCCTCCCTCCCTGGGCACAGGGAGTCACCAGTGACTGCGTGCCAGGCCCGCTCTGCCTCTTGGGCCTTTGATCGCAGCACCTGCTCTTACAGAGGAGGACCGGAGCCCTGGGTGGGCCTCACAGTCAGGAAGGCGCACAGGAGAGCTGGGACTCCAGCCTGTGTCTGTTTCTGAAGGCCACACTGCAGTGGTCACCTGCTCAGGCCTAAAGGCGGAGGATGCGGTCAGAGAGCGGACAGCTGCCTGAGCACAGGAGCCCAGCCCCAGACCTTGGCCTGGACTCAGTTGGCCTGGCATGGTGTGGGTGGGGGGCTCTCCCAGCATTCATTGAGGTGCTTGCTGAGTGCCTTCCGATATTTGGCTCCACCCTGGGTTTTCTCAGCAAGGCCTTTCCCTGTGGCAAAGTGTATAACAATCCCTCAAGTGCTACTCGAGTGAAGACAAAGCTCTCGGCACCACCAAACTTCAGGATTCCTAATAAAATCTCAACTGTCATCTCAAGACAGCGGGCAGGGCTGGCTGGGTTAGGTGCTCCTGGCTGCTGGCTTGATCTGCTGGGTGCTGGCTCCCTCTGGTGGCCTGAGGAGCAGCTGCACGCCTTGCTGGGTGCCGGTGGTGCAGGAGACAGCTGTGCGCCAAGCAGAGCGAAGCGTGCCCCGTGCAGCCCTGCCTGGTGGGGAGGCACAGACAGCGCACAGACCTGGAAGCGTAGCCCGCAGGAGCCGACGGGTGCTTTGCAGAATACTAAAGCTGGCTGTGTCTCCGGGCTGGGGAAGGCTGGCCAGGGGCCTGGCTGTTAGACCACGTGGCCAGGGTAGCCCCACCATCACATGATGCTTCAGGAGAGGCCTGAGGAAGCGAGGAGTCCATTCACACACTGTCCTGGTGTGTGTTGCAGGCTGAGTGGACCGTGGCTGCAAAGATGCAGAGGCAGGAGTCCGGCCCACGTGTCTGAGGGAAAGCGAGAGGCCAGTGTGACCAGAGGGAAGTGAGAGGTGGCAGCCAGAGAGTCATTGGGCCTCTGAAAGAATCTGGCTTGTTCACTGTGCAAGGAGCAGTGTTGTAGGGTTTTGAGTGAAGTGACGGGCTTGACTTGTATTTTAAAGAGTCACTGGCTGCTGAGTTGAGATGGTAGGGCACCAGTGTGGACGGGGGACACGTCAGGAGGCCGCAGTGACACTCCAGGACAGATGATGGTGGTATGGAGGGCGGAGGGCAAGCTGTCAGAGCTGTGAATTGGAAGGTGGAGCGAGTAGATGTGCAGATTTGCCGGGTGTGGGGTGATGTGAGGTGGTGAGAGGCCCCGAAGATGGCCAGGCATGAGCAGGCGGGCATGAGCAGGCGGGCATGGAGGGCCGCAGCGGGGAGCATGTGGGGTGGGCCAGCGGGGCCTGGGACCCAGGGGGGTGCCGTCCTGTGGGGCGTCTGAGAGGAGAGGTCACGTGGGCGGTTGCACAACGGGAGCATCTGGAGGGGAGGCTGGGGGCAGGTCTCGGCGTTGCAGCACCGTGGAGGTGGCACTAAAGCTGGGCCTGGAGGAGGCCCTGCAGGATCGAGCATCGCCAGAAGGGGCCGCCCAGTCCAGGAGGCAGGGGCCTGCGGCTGAGCCAGGAGAGACCCACTGGGTCACATGCTGTCAGGAGGCCAAGCAAGACGAGAGCGAGGGGCTGGCCAGGGGACCATGCAGGGAGGTTTTGGGGGGCGTGGGGCTGCGAGGGAATGAGAGAATGAGAGTGGAAAGTTGCTCTATCGGGTTCCATCACCCACCCCACCCCAGGTGCTGCCTGTGCCCCACACGGCCCCGGTTTGCCCCTGGAGTCACCATCGAGGAAGACAACTGCTGCGGCTGCAATGCCATTGCCATCCGCCGCCACTTCCTGGATGAGAACATGACCGCGGTGGACATCGTCTACACCTCCTGCCACGATGCGGTGAGAGGCCGGGCGGGCTGGTGGGCAGCGTCTGTCCTCCTAGGCCGCAGTGGAGGACCCTGGTGCCCAGGCCGTCCACCCAAGCGACAGGGGCTCTTGGTTTGGCTGGCATGACCGGCAGCAGCCTCCAGGCCTCCCCTCGCTGGGCAGATCAGGGCTGGGTCCTTCTCCCCACAGCTTCTCTGGGGCTAGGAAGTGGACCCCAACTTCACATCCAGTATTGGGTCTCTCAGGCCCCAGCCCTTGGGGGGGGGAAAGGAATGGGGGAAGATGCAGTGAGGCCCTGGAGAAGGGCAGCCATCGCTCAACAAAGCAGGCAGGATGGCTTCACACAGGGCTGACCAAGCCGAAGCAGCTGGGAGGGCAGGGACCTGCCGTGAGGGCTGGGGAATGGCAGCTTCCCAGGGGCCCAGTGGCGGGTGGAGCCACATTCCCTGTCTGGGAAGGAGGTCGGCTTACATCACTCACCTGAGTCTGGCCCCATCCCATGGCTCTGGGGCTCACGAGCTGCCCCCCTCTTAGGTGTATGAAACACCCTTCTATGTGGCAGTGGACCATGACAAGAAGAAGGTGGTGATCAGCATTCGGGGAACCCTGTCTCCCAAGGTACGCTGCCTGAGGCTCCTCGCTCAGCCCTGGGGACCCCCTCACAGCCCTCATGGGGTGCTGCTTCCCTCTGGCTGTCCTTCTCAGCCCTGCCCCTCACCCGTTCCCTCTCCCCACAAGGATGCGCTGACGGACCTGACCGGTGACGCTGAGCGCCTCCCTGTGGAGGGACACCATGGCACCTGGCTGGGACACAAGGTACCCATCGCGTGGCCCCTGCGGGCCCCTGGCCTTCTCTCCTCCCCTGTCCTGTGAGTAGGGTGGGGGTCCTCCCTGCTCCCTGGGATCTCCGGGAGAGATTGGCCGGAGAGGCATGGATTCCTCTGGATGGGCCACTGCGGCCCACCGGCCAGGGCCCCCACCGCCCTGCGCGGCCCAGATCCTGACCCAGCAGAGCTGAGGGGGCAGAACTGGTTTCTGTTAGACACACAGCCCCTCTGAGCCTCTGTTTTCTTATCTGTGCAATGGGAAGCATGTGATAAAATGTCCCCCAGCCCCCACAACCAGCCAGGCTGTGATGAGGACCGAGAGGGGAAACAGGCCGGCTGGGGATGGGGTCACTGTGGTCATGCTGGTCCCTGACAGGCCTCCCTCTGTCCCGGGCCCCGCCCTGAGCCCACGCCTCCGTTCCTTCTCACCCAGGGAATGGTGCTCTCAGCTGAGTACATCAAGAAGAAGCTGGAGCAGGAGATGGTCCTGTCCCAGGCCTTCGGGAGAGACCTGGTGAGGCGTTTGTCGTGACACCAAGCTTTCCCCGTGCCCAGCTCTCCCTCCCCCAAGGCAAGACGGGTGAATGATGGAGCTGCTCCTGAAGACCCGGCTCCCACACTGTCCTTTGACCCCTGGCTTACAGCCTTTGTCTCACGCGCTCAGTCCCTGCTGCCCCTTCGGGCCCCTCCCACCTTTGGCGCGGCTCCTCTTGGGCTCGCAGGCTCAGCCCCGCCCCATGAGAAGCACCTGCTCCGAGCTGGGCACTGGCGGCACGGAAGCGGTTGCTGCTGGGGCAAGAAAATAACTGCAGAGCAGCTAGGAGGGGTGCTGCTCGCTCCGGAGGTGGCCTGGGCCCTGCCCACCGCCCACTCCCTGTGCAGGCGGCTCCGGGGGCTCAGAGTCCCTGGCCTGCCTCAGGAGACCCCAGTCTAGTTGCTGGGGCAGAGGGATTGGGACAGGTGACCAAGCAACTCTAAGAGCAGGTAATCACCCTATTTAAAGGTCATGCCCAGGTACAGGTGCAAGGTCTAGAAGGGAGTGAGCCTCTCCTGGACAATCAGGAAGGGCTTCTCCAAGGAGATAACTTCTGAGCAAGGCTTTGAAGGATGAGTAGGAGTTTGTTAGAAGCGTCTTCCCTGAGAAGTTTCTCTGTGGGGACCTGGTGAGGGTCTTCCTCTGCCCCAGCACCCACGCAACACAGGGCGATGCTGGGACTCGGGGACACCCCTCCGCCTCCCATGATCAGTGTGTCGGCCCATGGGGCAGGGGTTCAGGCTTCTCTTGGTCCCCAGGGCCGTGGAACCAAACACTATGGCCTGATCGTGGTGGGCCACTCGCTGGGTGCAGGCACTGCCGCCATCCTGTCCTTCCTCCTGCGCCCCCAGTACCCGACCCTCAAGTGCTTTGCCTACTCGCCACCAGGGGGCCTGCTGAGGTGAGCTGCCGGGCGCCAGGGTGGGCTGGGGCCGGGCAGGGCGGCTGGCTTCTGGTTAGTGGGGGCCTGGGATTGGCCAGCACATGGAGGGGGGCTCGGCCAAATGCCGGGAGGACCCCACACCTCCCTCCGGCAAAGCCCTGCTGACAGGAGGGTGGGCAGGACAGGCAGTCCAGCCTGCTACCTGTGCCCTCCACAGGTGGCCTTGTCTCTAGGAGCGAATGCCCGTGGGGCCTGACCCCACCTGAGTGCTCCTCTGCTTCCCTTGCAGTGAGGACGCCATGGAGTACTCCAAGGAGTTTGTGACCGCCGTGGTCCTGGGCAAAGACCTCGTCCCCAGGCGAGCCGCTGCTCCTCCTTTCCACCCTCCCAGCCTGGGCGGTTCCCCCCTCCCCGGGGCCTCACCCAGGCCCCCGTCTCTCACGCAGAGTCCCATCTCCCCAAAAGACCCTGGGGCCCCTTCCACCCTCAGGTGCCCAAGCGGAGAGCACCCTCCCTGCCTGGCACCCCTTCCCTGGCTTGGCCCTGCAGAGCTGCCGTCTCCCCTCTCCCACTCTGTGACCCTGGCTGCCGGGCCTTCCTGTTCCAGGGGGCTGCTGTGTGCTGTCCCCTCCCCCCACTCCCAGCCCCCCAGGCTGGGCCCGGCTGACCCCCACCTTGCTCCTTCCCCCAGGATCGGCCTGTCCCAGCTGGAAGGCTTCCGCAGGCAGCTCCTGGATGTCCTCCAGCGAAGCACCAAGCCCAAGGTGAGCTCCCTGCCCTCTTTCCTGCCTGGGTTCCCCGGCTCTGGGCACCGTGTCTGTCTGGGGCCCTGCCTGTCCCTCTGTGCAAAGCACAGCGGCCCCAGGCGCGTGAGGCCAGGTGTCTGTCCCTCAGCATCTCTGAGCTCATCCCACCTACCCCCTGCTTGTCCTTGTGCAGATGGGGAAACTGAGGCCCAGGGTGAGCAAGGAACTTGCTTATTGCTCACAGAAATTGTAACTGAGTTTGTGTCCAGCCCAGGGCTCCAGAGTCCTGGCTCCCATACCGCAGAGCTGCCTCACTAAAGTCAGGAGAAAGCCGGCCCGAGGCTCGGGGCTCAGGGTGTGGTGGGACGGCCTCTTCCACAGCTCAGGGGGCCGGCACTCACTGGGGGGATCGGGGTGTGGCTTGCTCTGATTCTGCACTACGCCAGGAGGAGGGGACCAGAGATCATCTCTCGCCAGGTCTCAGGGGGCTCTGGGGGGCTCTTCCTGGGGCACGCTGGCCTTCAGCAGGCCAGGCCAGGGACAGGCTATGGGGAGATGCTGAGGCAGGCAGGAGGGGCCCGACGGGACAGCAGGTCCTCTGTGCCCCCAGCCCTCACCCTGTTTGCCATCTGAGCCCAGTGTGGCCTCTTCCCAGCCTCGGTGCCCCTGACCCTCTGGCAGGCAGGGCCTGGGCCAGGTGCCAGGTGTGGGCCAGGCAGGGAAGTCTTAGGGGACCGTGTCTGCCGAGAGGAGCCTGATTCGTGTGAGATGCAAACCTGGGCACGTGTCAGGCCCAGGCGGCAGGTGGTGAGGATCCAACCCAGAGGCGGCCGGGCCTGGCAGGTGCAGCTGGACTGAACTTAGGGGTCTGTTCTGCCTCTGCTGTGCGGAGTGACCCAGAGCAGGTCCCTTCCTCTCGCCTGGCTCGTGTCCCCATGTCCTGGATGAGGGGCTGACTGGTCCTTCAGCCCCTTTGCAGCCCTGAAATTCAACGATTCCATGCCGTCTGTCCCTGGTATCTTTTGGGCCGTCATGGCCACCATCCATCTCAGGTGCTGCCTCTTTAGGTGGGCACTGGGCACTGCCCTCCCCTCTGCCCCATGGCTACCCCAGCTCCCACCTGTCACCTGTGAACTCCATCTGAGCCTCCCCGCCCCCACCCACCCAGCGGCGCCTCTCAGCCGCCCCCATCCCCCCTCTGCCTGCACAGTGGCGGATCATTGTGGGGGCCACTAAGTGCATCCCCAAGTCGGAGCTGCCTGAGGAGGTGGAGGTGACCACCCTGGCCAGCACACGGCTCTGGACGCACCCCAGCGACCTGACCATCGCCCTGTCAGCCAGCACCCCGCTCTACCCACCCGGCCGCATCATCCACGTGGTCCACAACCATCCCGCCGAGCAGTGCTGGTAGGTGGTGCCACCGCCCGGTCAACTGGGGGCTGCCACAGCCGGGGGACGGGGGACAAGCCGGCCTTCACTCGGTCACCCTCCTCCCCAGGGGCTGGCGCTGGAGGCTGAGACAGAAGCACCCACCAGGTTAGGGGGTGTTGTCCCAGCCTTGGGCTCTGGGAGTGGAACAGAAGGCTGGTTCAGAGCGGACTCAAGGCTCAGCCCCAGTCTTTGTCCCGTGTCAGCCCTTCCCCGGTGTTTCCTCGGGCAGCTCTCCCCACATGTGGTCCATTTAAAAGTGGGTGCCTGGAGGGGTCACCCAAAGGCCCCGGCCATCTCATACCTCAGTTGTCACTTGGCATCACCACTGGAATAGGTGGCAGACAGCTGTGAACAGGGCGGGGATGGGGCGTGGGGGGTGTCCAGGAGGGAACAGGAT
Organism: Craseonycteris thonglongyai; assembly: GCA_004027555.1. Lineage (NCBI taxonomy): Eukaryota > Metazoa > Chordata > Mammalia > Chiroptera > Craseonycteridae > Craseonycteris > Craseonycteris thonglongyai. The sequence continues at coordinate 48,880 of PVKE010001129.1, read as the reverse complement.
GGACAAGTACCCGACTTCTCCCCCTTCATGCTCGTCCGGGGGGCTGGGCCCGGGACCCTCAGCAAGGGCTGCCTCCCCTGACACCAGGCTTGTGAGCTGGGCCCTGCCCAGGGCCGAACACGCATGACCGGGGCCTCACACGTGTAGACGGCTGTGTAGGCGCCGTGGCTGCGGCTCAAGGTCAGCCTTCAGCCTCCGTTCCTGGCTGGGCTAGAGGTGAGGGTACAGGTAGGGGCTCAGGGGGAGGCAAGAGCAAGGAGCCCAGGGATGCAGCCCTGCTGGCCTGGCAGGGCAGGGACCCTCCAAGCTCACCCCTCCCCTGTTGAGCCAGTGCCAGGGACCCAGGCCAGGCTGCCGCCCACGCCCAGCTTCCCTCGGGCCCCTGTGCCCCCACAGCTGCTGTGAGCAGGAGGAGCCCACGTACTTTGCCATCTGGGGTGACAACAAGGCCTTCAACGAGGTGATCATCTCGCCAGCCATGCTGCATGAGCACCTGCCCTACGTGGTCATGGAAGGTCTCAACAAGGTGAGCCTCGGGCAGCCCTGGGCTGGCCCCTCGCCAGAGCCCCATGGTGCCCGCCAGCCGTACCTCTGTCCCCATGTCACAGGCAAGGGCGTGGACGCTCAGAGAAGTTAGCCAGAGTCCCCAGCGGGGCTGCAGTGGGCCCACTCATGGCCTGGCCTCCACACCCCTGTTCTGTCCACTTTGCCGCCTGGACCCGTGGTGGGGAGGAGCTTAGGAGACTTCCTGGGACCTGTCCCTGAGGCAGGCTGGGCTCAGAGGCCCTGGAGGTCACCTGCCTCTTGACAGATGCACAGCCAAGCGGGGACAGCCTTGGCCATCACCTGGCTGCAGAAAGGCTGACCATGGGGAAGCAAAACAGCAACCTGGCCCATCTGTGGGGACTGGCCCTGGTGACTGGGCCAGTCCCCAGCCTTTCTGGAGGGGGAGGATCCTGAGCATTGGACAGAGGGGTCCAGTGGACCCACGTAGCTCTGCTTGGCCCCAGAGACCCGGCCTGCTGCCCCGCCCCCACACGTGGTTGCCACCAGCTTGCCTGTCCTGTCCCCAGGTGCTGGAGAACTACAACAAGGGGAAGACAGCCTTGCTGTCCGCTGCTAAGGTCATGGTGAGCCCCACGGAGGTGGACCTGACTCCGGAGCTCATCTTCCAGCAGCAGCCGCTGCCCACGGGGCTGTCCGTGCCTGCCGGCCTGGCCCTGGAGCTGCCGGCTGCAGACCACCGCAATAGCAGTGTCAGGTGAGTGCTGCCCACCCCAGCCCGGCCGCAAGGGCCGTCTCAGAGCACACATGCTTGTCAGCGTGCCTCCCGTGTGCAGACAGAGCCCCTCGGTCCACACGGCCCTGCATCCACGTGCAGGAGGGGGTGAGCTCGCCCCTCTGATGGGGCTCTCTCCCCTCGTGCCCACCCTGCCTCCCAGCCTGCCGTGAGTGAAGCTGAGGTGGGCTAGTAGGCATTTAGGGACATGTGGTCCCCTAGTCACAAACACATAGGTTCACTCGTTCCCACTTAGACCCAAACATGTGGACACCCTGCACTTACATACATGCACACACGTGTATTTATGTATTTGTACAGAAGCTTACACGTGCAGACGTGCCTCACAAGTAGCTCTCGGTGCAGACAGCCCCATACAGGCCAGGGTGCGCACACACCACACAAGGGCACGCTTGGACGGGCAGCCCTGCGTGTGAGTGAATGAAGCCAGCCCCTCAGACACACGTGGGCCGCTGCCATGCACGCAGACAGCGCGTGAGTGCACACACAGAGCCGGGCACGCAGGCCCCCAAGCAGCGGCTAACTGGACTTGCTACCCGGCCATCCATGAGGAGCAGGGTGGGGGGTGGGTCTCGTTGCCCCTCCTGAGTCTCGCCCCCTCCCCGCCCTGCCCTCTACAGGAGCAAGTCCCAGTCTGAGATGAGCCTGGAGGGTTTCTCGGAGGGGCAGCTGCTGTCCCCAGTGGCGGCGGCCGCAGCAGCCCGCCAGGACCCCGTGGAGCTGCTGCTGCTGTCCACCCAGGAGCGGCTGGCGGTGGAGCTGCAGGCCCGGCGTGCACCCCTGGCCACCATGGAGAGCCTCTCGGACACGGAGTCGCTGTACAGCTTTGACTCCCGCCGGTCCTCCGGCTTCCGCAGCATCCGCGGCTCGCCCAGCCTGCACGCCGTGCTGGAGCGGGACGAGGGCCACCTCTTCTACATCGACCCCACCATCCCCGAGGAGAACCCGTCCCTGAGCTCCCGCACTGAGCTGCTGGCGGCCGACAGCCTGTCCAAGCACTCGCAGGACACCCAGCCCCTGGAGGCCGCCCTGGGCAGCGGGGGCGCCACCCCCGAGCGGCCCCCCAGCGTCGTGGCCCATGAGCAGGAGGAAGGTGGGGGCGGCCAGGGGGCGCCCCGCAGGGAGCTGGCGCTGCACAACGGCCGCCTGGGGGACTCGCCCAGCCCCCAGGTGCTGGAGTTCGCAGAGTTCATCGACAGCCTCTTCAACCTGGACAGCAAGAGCAGCTCCTTCCAGGACCTCTACTGCATGGTGGTGCCCGAGAGTCCCACCAGCGACTACGCGGAGGGGCCCCGCTCCCCCAGCCAGCAGGAGATCCTGCTGCGAGCCCAGTTCGAGCCCAACCTGGTGCCCAAGCCCCCACGGCGCTTCGCGGGCTCGGCCGACCCCTCCTCGGGCATCTCGCTGTCGCCCTCCTTCCCGCTCAGCTCCTCCGGCGAGCTCATGGACTTGACTCCCACGGGCCTCAGCAGCCAGGAGTGCCTGGCTGTGGACAAGATCCGGACTTCCACCCCCACCGGCCACAGGGCCAGCCCCGCCAAGCAGGACGACCTGGTCATCTCCGCGCGCTAGCAGCAGGGCGGCCGCCCGCGGAGGCCCGGGCCGCAGCAGGTGGCCTCTCGGGCTCCCGGGGGCTGCCCCCAGGGCCGGGCAGCTTTGAGAAGAGGCTCCCAGAGGCCAGTTTAGCCTCGGGTATGGGGCGCTGCTGCTGAGCTGGGGGTCCGCATCCCTACCTCAGCTTAGGGCCCTCCAGATAGGGGAGGGGCCGGGAGGAGCACGGGGCAGCTTGCCAGCCTGACCCCAGGGGCATCCTGGCACCCCACATCCGGGACAGGAAGTGGGCATACTGACTCCCCATCACTGCCCTCTGGCTGCTCTCCTAGGATGGAGATGGGGAGCAGGCCCCTCCCACACTGTCTCCTCTGTGGTCCAGGCTGGGATCCGCCCTGGCCACTCCCCAGTTCTGGTGCCTGCTGGCCAGCCCCTGGGGTGACCCCCCACCAAGGTGGCCCACAGTGCTGTGTATGTTTACAGAAGCTGCTGGGCTGGGCTCAGGCTCTGTCCTGGGCTTACAAGCCCCCCAACCCCAACCTGTGTTCCGTAGCCCCCCTCAGAGCAGGGCAGGGGTCTACAGGGGCCTGGAGGAGGGTGGAGTCAGGACTGCCCCTTCTCTGCTGGTGTCCCTCATGCTGACCCCTCTGTCAATGGGTTCTGGGCACCCAGGCCTGCCCCACCTGCCCCTTCCTGACTCACTTTCTGCTCCTGGGGACCCTGCCCATTCAGAAAGCAGATGGCATGGTGTGACCACACCATGGCCGCAGACCCAGGGCCCTAGAAGGAAGGAGGGCCCCGTGGAACCCCTCATGTCACCTCCCCCCATGCCCTGGGATCTGAAACCAAACACACCGCCCCACCCCTCAGCCCCCCTCCCTGGCCTGGGCTCTGGCCTCCCACCCAGAATGTTCTGTTGGCAGGAAGTGGGGTTGAGAGTAGGGTATTGTGAGACCTGGCTAGAGACACACCCCTCACCCTGCTCACTGCCAGGGTGGGGTGGGGTGCAGGGGGGTCGGGTTCTGGAGCTGCCCTGGCTCAGCCAGCGGTCTCCACATTCTCCACTCGAGGGGTTCCTTCCCTGTTGGATTGGGGGGTGGGAGGTGGAGACCAGGCCTTTCCCCAGAGGCTGAGTGGGGGAGGTTGTGCATGTTCGCGTGGGGCGTGTGTGTGCATGTGCATGAGTGTGTGCTGTTCCTGAGAAAGGGGCTGCTGGGCGCCCACCTGACCCGACCTGCCTGCTGCCCCCTCCCCAGTCCTCCAAGACAACAGCTGTGAACGTGGTGTGGCTGGGGGCCCCGGGACGAGCTCGGCTCTGGACCTCACCTACTCCCCTTGTCCCACCTGCTGCCCCGACCCCTGGTTTGGAAAACTTGTGCCGAGGCGGTGACCATCCGCTTGTGCCTTCGTCTCCTCGGAGGCATGCTCCCCCCACTGGCCCTGTCCACGGCCACCCCGAGTTGTCTAGGCTCCCCTGACCAAGACCCCCATTTCATGATCACTGGTATCTGGGCCCTGAACCCCAACCCCTGACACAGCCGGAACTGGTAGGACCCTGCCCTGGCCCCGAGCCCTCCCTGACCGATGGGCACAGAGACCTGGGAGCTGGGTCTCCCTCCCCCTGTGACTCCCAGGCTCCAGGACCCTGCCCTGCTGAGCGCCCTGCTGCCGGCCTTGCCTGGGCCCAGCACGGAAGCAAGACGAGTCGGTGGCGCCTGGAGCTTTAGAAAAGACATTTGGAATCAGAGCAGCATTCCAATGAGCACCTCGGCCCATAGCAGGGAGACTTGGGGTCCGGCCTTTTAATTCCTCCTCCACCAAGGTGGGCCGGAGACCTCTCTGGGGCGTGGCTCCCACCCGACCCCAGGACTGAGCCGTCAGGGACAGACTCCCCACCCCAAGGCTGTGGCTACACCAGGTTGCAGGCTTGGGCCTGGGGCAGACTCAGACTCAGCCCTAGGGGCCCCGGGGTCAGCCCACCCTCACCCAACCCCCTCCCACCTCACCCCTGAAGGGTGGGCCCACTGCGCGTCTCTCTCCTCTCGCACCACATGGCGGGGGGGTCTGAGCCACCCCCCTCAGCCCAGCTCGGCTCAGCCTGACCCTGACTCTGTCCCCAGACCTGCAGCACAAGCTCTCCCAGCCAGGCGCTGGCCTGTCACCCAGGGGCCTGGGTCACCTCCATATGCAACCGGTAAGGAGCAGCCGGGCCCCGCGGACACCCGTGCACTCTGTGCGCCATTCTCCCGGAACTGTTTTTGTACTTAATGTATGAAAGATCCAAACTAATATTGCTGTAAAAAGGAGAGACAAATTAATATAGCTTATTCTAGAAATATATCTGTATATAAAGGTTTCTGTATATTGTATAGAGCTATGTATAAACTGGATGTAGACGCACGCTGGCTGCCTGGACTGACTTCTCTTCCCAGCAGGCGGGGACAGGGGACCTGCTGAGGTCAGCAGCGGAGTGGTGGGAGGGGGCCTCTGACCCAGGACCCCACTTGCAGTCACAGGGAAAGACCAGGGGTCCTTGACACCCTGTCTGAATGGGAGCCCTGCCTGCCTGTGTGACATACGTGCCAGGGGATCTGTCCTTGGAAGATGGGGCTTGTTAACCCCTTTCTCCTCCCTGAGCCACCTGGGGCTCAGAAAGGGTAAGTAAGCTGCCTAAGACCACAGAGCCAGCGCCTGGGGTACCAGGCTGGTCTGACAGTGTTCTCCTGAGAACACTGGGAGGAGGACTCCACTACCCCCCCCCCACACACACACACACATACACACACACCAGCCGTCACAGAAATGCAGGGGCCACTGGAAGTCTCTGCTGAGGGCTGCCCTGGGAGCTTGCAAGATAGCTGGTCAGACCCAGGGCACCCCAGGGAGCCCAGCGCAGTTGGGGTGGGCAGGCAGCTACAGGGCCTCCTGCCAGCCCCAGGCCCAGGCCCGCCCTCTGCACACACCAGGTGGACTGTCCTCCAGCCCGTCCCACTCACCTGCCGTCTGGCCAGGCCCTGACTCAGCCAAGCTTTGACCTGACCTGGACATGCCCCTTCTCTGCACTGCCCACCCTCCTACCCCCGAGGCCGGAGTGACCCTACTGCTGAGGGCTTGGGGAGCGGGCCCGAACACTGCCTGTTCACCCACATCCTGTGTGAACAGAAGAGAAAACTGAGGCTAGAGGAGAGCAGAGACCTCTCTGGTCTCTCCAGTGGTAGGGACAGATCTACGGCCAGAATCCAGGGCCCCAGCCCAGGACGCTAGCCTCGCCCTCACCTCGAGGCTTTCAGATGTTCCTCCCACCCTATAGTCTCATTCGATTTGCCACTGATCCTATCCAATCAGTGGAGCAGAAACAGAAGCTACGGAGGGCCAGAGAAGTTCTGTGACTTGCACAGAAGTTGCTGTGTTCTGTCACACAGCAGGAGTGCGGGGTGGGGAGGGGTGGAACTCTGGTTCCCAGTGCCCACTCAGGACCCCTGGATGGTCCCTTCGTCTCGGCTGGGAGGGAGAGAGGGGAGAGGTTACCCTTTAGGGTCCAGCTATGCCCTCTCCCCTTAGTCGGGACGCTGGCCCCTGGCCTCATGGAATCTCTGGGTTCCCACGCACCCACCTTTGGGCTTCCTCTGTGAAAGGTATGGTCACCAGCGCTGTGGGGGCCCATGGCAGGCCCGCCGTCCTGCCGCAGGGAGGCCTGACCAGCCGGTGAAGCCCACCCTCTCCTGGGCTGGCCTCCAGCTGGTCACTCATCAGCCCGTAAGGCCCTGCTTCCCCTTCCCCGGGGCTGCCATTCCTCCGGGCCCTACGGCCACTCAAGGGCCGGCGCTAGACACTGACCGGAGCCGTAGAAAGCACCATTTAGGGATCGCTTTCCCTGCACTTGACTGTAACAGGCTGATGTGCAGATGAGGTTTCTAAAGACCAGAGGGCATGCCTTGGAGGAGGGCTGAGGCAGCCACAGGGGACAGCGCATCTGCTGGGCAGGGCTGAGGACTCGTCCCCCACTCATGATGGCTTGGGGAGGTGCAGACGGGGACTTCTTTCCATGGATGAGCCCCGCCAGGTCCCGATGATGCACGGCTCTCAGGCTCCCTGACCAGCCCCAGTCACTGCCCTGCCCCTGGAGTCTGGATCATTTCAGTCACCCCTTCCTCCCCCCGTCCAGAGGCGAAAAGCCCTGGGGACAGTTGCTGCTTTGCTCAATGGCCTCATGGTATCAGGGGAGATGGCAGGGCCTGAACCCCCGCCCAGGCCAGTTCCCACGGGATTAACGGGAGGCTCCATCCAACTCCACTCGATGTGCAGGCTACCCAGCAGTTTACCCGTCCTGAGGAGTTGGGGTGCTGGGGATGAAATGCACCTATCTCCCCCCCCCCCGCATCCTTTGATGACTAAGATGAGGCAAGGCTGAGTGCACTGGGATGACCCTGAAATGGACATTCTGGCACCGTGTGGAATATGATGGCAAGACCTGTGGGGTGGGGCGGCTTAGAGAGAAGCTGGTTTCCCAGCTGGTCCCAGGCAACTCCTAAAATAAACTCACTTTTAAAACTCACAGGCTGTGGGCGGGTGTCTACTTTGTCCGCAGGCAGGCCGGACCCGGGGTGGGGGAGAGGCAGAGCAGAGAATAGCAATTGTCTTAAGGGAGGCTGCAGAGGGAAAGAAACCTCTAGGGTGCATCAGCTGGGAAAGAATAGGCCCCTCAGTGTGGCCCTCCCCCCCCCCCTCAGCCTGGCCCCTTCGGGGGGAGTACACACAGCTGGGTCCTGCAGCAAACTCCCATTCTATATATCTAAGAGCAACAGCCCGAGGCCCCGGGGGGACAAAACCTCATTGTGAGGCACCCGCCGGCCTGGGCACCCCCTCCCCCAGCTCCAGAACTGTCATGGCATTGACCCTCCTCTGTGGGCCACCACGGGCCAGCTGACTGGGCCACATCTGGGGCTCAGGCACTGGCCACCCCTCCCCCATGGTTGGCTGCTGAGGAGGGGGAGGGTTGCCTGGGTGGGAGTAGCTTCTGGGGCTCTCACCCCATCCCCACCCAGCAGACGAGCTCATCCCCCCTGGCCTCTGGGGGCGGGAGGCACTGGCGGGCAGAGCTGAGAGCTCCAGGCTGGCTAGGCTGGCAACGGGGTGGGCGTCGCAAATCCTCCCACTGCTCTGGGCCTCGGTTTGTCTCATCACCTGTCAAACAGCAGGGAGGTCGGATAAGTTCTTCCAGCTCTGACTTGCTGTGTCTGAGGATCCGGGGAGGCAGTGAGATGAGCCACTCCCATTAGTGAGATGATTCGCTGGGTCTGGGATTCCAGAATTCCCCGTGTCCGAGGTTTCACAGGTCTAGGAATTTGCAGTTTGAAGATGCCGTCGTCCATTCACTCAACATGTTTCCAGAGCACCTACTGTATGCCAGGTAGTGTTGTTGGTGTTGAAGCTACAGCAATGACCAAGCCAGAAAAATCTCTTATTACCCTCAGGGGGCTTCCACTTTAGAGAGAGAAGAAGGATCGTAGCAAAAACAAAATAAAACACTTTTATGAGGGGACTAAAAAGGCCTCAGTGGGGACAAGTGCTTTAGGTAGGACAACAGGGAGGTGATGTGTGAGCTGAGACCTGGCAGCTGAGAAGGAACCAGACACAGGGGACAAGCATTGTACACAGATGGAACCGCAGGTGCGCAGCCCCTGCGGCAGGCGTGGCCTGGCCTGTGTGAGTGACGGCACGGAGGCCTGGGTGGCTGGGACTTAGTGAGCAGTGGGGAGAAAAGTCGCAGCTGAGGTCGGCGGTGGTCCAGACAGGGGCAGATCGTACAAGGGCTCGGGAGCCAGGCAAGAAGTTTCCATACTGTCCTGAGTGCCAAGGCAAACGGACGGCAGGATGTGGAGTGATCTGAGAGGGTCAGTGAGGAGACAGGCTGTGCACTTGGGCAGGACAGAGGTGAGGCTGCGTTCACAGGGTCGAGGCAGGGGAACAAGGGCGGTGGGTTTACCTGCCTGGTGGTGGATCCTTCAAGTCTCATGTCCGCACGGGGAAGCAGGCAGTGCCCCAGGTCTGCCAGGATCGGCCTCTGAACGCTGGCTTTCGCCGTCTTTACCTGGAAACCCTCAGACCGGTGCTGTCCAAGCCTGTAGTGACACACGGCTGTTTCAATCGGAACCAATTAAAAGTAAGCTCAATGGAAACATTTCAAGGACTCAGTAGCCAAATGTGGCTAGTTGCTACCCTATTGGACGAAACAAGAGGCATTTAGGTCGTAACAAGAAGTTATAAAGGACAGCACTTCAGTCACACAGTACTGTCACTGAGCCACCGTTTCCTCATCTCTGAAATGCACAGAATAACAGTATCTCCTTGGGAGGATACCTGTGAGGACGAAACGAGATAACTAACTCCTTGTAAAGTGCTCAGTGCAGGCCGGCACTTAGCAAATGGGCATTAAACGCAGCCACGGACACCCGTGCGCAGCCTGCAAGCCCTGCTCTCCCCGTTGGAGGCCGCCCGGCGACCCCTAACCGCACCGGGACCCAGCGCCGGAGCCGGGAGTGTCGCGCGTCCCGGCCGGCAGGGGGCGCCGAGCGCGGCGCGGAGGCGGGCGGGGCGCGCGGGGGGCGGGGGCCGGGCCGGGGCCGCGCGCGGGGCCAGCGCGGCGGGCGCACCGGAGGGACCGCAGCGGGAGCGCAGCCGGGAGTGTCGCGCGGGCCGCGCCGGCGATGCCGCGCCCCCGGGCCGGGCTGTAGTGGGGCCGGGGCGGAGTGCGCGCCGGGCAGGCGGGACATGGAGGTGGTGGACGAGACGGAGGCGCTGCAGCGCTTCTTCGAAGGTGAGGCACCGTGGACCCGCGGGGTGACCAACTCTCGCGCTGGGCATTCTCCCGCTGGTCTCCCCGGGGACTGGGACCCCGGACTGCGATTTCACCACGCCGGGACCCCCCAGGACGCCTCCGCTGGGCTACGGCCCCCTCCAGGGAGGCCTAGCCTGCCAGTGCTGCCTCCCAGGGGTGGGAGTCCCCCGGCGGTCACTACCCAGCTCCACTAAAGTTGGGCTCCCTGTCCCCCAACACACAAACTTGTTTGGAGCTGTGTCCCCGTCCATGCTCGGTCCTCCGTCACGCGTTCCAGGGACCTGCAGCCCAACCCCCTCCACCTAACTTCTGACACCTCCCACCCCCAGCGCATTTCCCACTTCCTGAGTCTGGGACCAGCTACTGAGCTTCTCTGGAACCCCGTCTGGGCCGGGACCCCCGTCCGGGCCGGGACCCCCAGGACACTTTCTAGGATCTTCATACTTCCTGGGCTGGCACCCCAGCCCGCAGCATGCCAGAGGCTGGGACCTCTGCCTAGAGACTCAGGCCCCGTGTGTGCCTTCTAGGTGGGCACCCTCCCCCCAGGCTGACACCTAGGACCTGGGACCTCCCCACTGTTCTTCCCTGACACGCGGGACCCCCTTCAAGATTGTCACCCACCTCTGTAAGGATGCTCCCTCCCCATGGCAAATTCCCCTTGAAGCAGCTACTACCCCTCCCCTACGGGGGGGCTGGGAACCCCTCCGCAGCATTCTTCTGTCCACTGGGTCCTCCCACCCCCTGCCCACTACCCCCCACCCCCAAAATGCTCTCCTGGGGCTGGAACCTCCTAGAAGTTGGTGTCCCTGCTGCCAGCCACCACCACATTCACTTGCACTTGGAGACCCTCTCAAGGCTGTGACCTGCATCCTGCTAACCCTCTAAGACTCCTCGGGGCTCGGATGCTCACTCCTGCCCTGGAGCGTTGCCCCCTCTGGCTGGTGCTCCTCACCCCCTCACGTGATGAGACCCTCCCCAGGGCTGGGATCTATACACACTCTACAGTATTTTCCTCTAACCCCCCCCCCCATCACCTGCATCTGACCAGCACCCCTGCCCCTCCTCTCTGCCTCCTCCTGGGTGCTGGATTCAGGAGGGATGAGGCAGAGTGTGGGAGGGGAAGGCAGAGAGGAAGGCTGACATCCGCAGCCCATTCTGCTGCTCAGACCCTCACTGGAGTATCTAGCCAGACTGTAGCGGCCCCTTTCCACCAATTTGGGGGGGCCTGCCTCTGCCCTGCCCTCTCCCCAGTCCCGAAGCCCACGTCCTGCTCCTCAGTGCATTCGGAAGTCTGTGTTCAGAGCCTTCCATTAGTGTGGCCTGCACTTGGGTGGGGGTGGCCCATGCCTGGGACAAGGTGCTGGGGCTGCTGGGCCACAGGGGCGAGTCAGGGACCTGGTTTGCAGCCCAGTGCCCAGGTCCCTTAGGAGTCCCGTGAGGGAGCGAGGACGGCCCTTCTTTGCCTGTGTTGCCGTCTCTGTAACTTGGGGGCGGGAGCCTTTGTGCCCCCCTGCTTGCTGAACAGCCCACATCAGGCTATTCCCAAGCCTCAGGCCTCCCCACACCAGGACCCTGGACACCCCAGCAGACCGAGACCCCAAGAAACCAGGTTTGCACTAGATCAGTCGTTAACCCTGAGGTGTTGGGCCACTTGAGGATCCTAAGGGCTCTCATTCTCCCCGGACACTGTCCTTTAGGAGCCCTCGAGGGGGCTTATGGGGCTGGGGGCCCCTGGGCAGGCAGGCAGGGGGCACTAGTCCTGGCTTGGGGGCTACTCTTTGGGGGTGCCCTAAGCCTGCTAGGACCTGGGCTGACCTGTGAGCCAGGCCCCCTCGGCTTCCTGCAGAGATCCCATGCCTCCTCCCGCAGGACCCGGGGCCCTGGCAGAGGGGTGGACCGGGCTGGCCCAGGCGCCCTGGCTCCTGAGCCAAACCTTCCCTCCTGCTCGTGGGTGGGGGGTGGGGGCTGACGCCACAGCTCAGCCATGCGGCAGCCTGGCCAGGAGGCTGTGCTGCTCCCTCCGGAGAGATAAGAGGAGACTCAAGAATGTCTGTGGGGAGCAGGGGGGTGTGGGGCTGCTGGCAAGGAAGGTCAGGAGAGAGCCAGGGGCCGAAGGAGTGTTCCCGAAGCCTGAGGTGGGGGGCGGGGCCTGCTGAGGGCTGGGTCTCCAGGGCCACGTGGGAGGGGACAGCCTGGCAGGGAATCGGGTGGGCAGGGTTGTGTGGGACCTAGTGTGGGTGTTAGGGAGCAGGTGCGTGGGAGCAGCGGGGCCTGAGGGTGTTCATGAGTGTGCGTGTGGAGCACCAGCAGGCGGGAAGCGTGCTTTTCTGCGCGTGGCTGTGTTGGTCCTGAGCTCTCGCTCTCAGGACTGGGGACACCTGAGTCACCTGGTTCCCGCTCAGCCTTGTTCCCTCTGGGCTGTGGGTGCCAAGGCTGGGTCTGTGCTTTCTGCTCTGGGGCACATTCAGGCTTCTTGTCTGACATGGCGTTTTCTCTGGGCATATGTCCTGGTCCTGCCCAGGGTGGTGGGCTGGGGGCTAAGGCGCTTTGGGCCTCGGGGGGGAGGCTGGTACAGCCGGGCCCCCGTGACCACCCTGCTAATCCCTTGGAGGGAGGCTCCAGCTGCCCCGCTCTGTGAGCACAGGGCCTGCGGAGAAGGGAGCCTCCGGGCAGGATGCACTGGCTCCCAGCAGGTAACAGGGTCTCCATGGCAGGTAACAGGGTCTCCATGGCAGGTAACAGGGTCTCCTTGATGGGCTGGGGCCTCGGACCCCCAGAGCCTGGTGACGAACAAGGCCGAGGGAGCCCAGGGGATCCCGACAGGACCCGACAGTTTCCGGTGACGGCTGTGCAGAGCTCTTGCCATCTCTGGACCCCCTTCCTTACCTGCAACACTGGAGCGGGTAGCAGAGCAGGTCTTGGTGACGCCTTCAGCTCTGATGAGCCTCATCTCAGCCTTGGGAAGGAGCGCAGAAGGAGGAGGGTTCTGGCCTCTGGCTCCAGGGGCATGTGGGGCTTGAGGGAGCCACGAGTGCCCCCTCAAAAGTAGGCAGGTATGAAGCTGGAGGGGAGCTGGGCTCGCAGCAGCTGCTACGAAGGCTGCTAAGAGGTTGAGGGACCTCCGTGCAGCCTCGAGAGGCTGGGTTTTCCGGACCTGACGGGTGACTTGGGTTGGTAACTTCCCTTCTGGGGCCTCATGTCCTGTTCTGGGTGGGCAGGTGGATTAGACCAGAGATGGGGCTTCCCGTGTGATTCTTTTTAGCCACCAAAGACAAACTCATGGCCTCCTGATGGGATATATACACTGGACACAGGGGGCTGGGCCCCCCACAAACCCCTGAGCACCAGGATCCTGGTTTGGAAGCCCCTTCCCCCAGCTCTGGGAGGGGAGAGGGGCATGGCATTGTCTCCCTACCCCCCTGCCTGGAGAGGGGCTGTTAGGTGCTTTCCAGAGCTGACACCCACACCCCCGGCCCCTTCTACCAGGGTCTTGCGGAGGGGGTGTGGCCTTCCTACGGGGACCAGCATTTCTGCCTCCTGAGGGCAGGAGGAGGCCCCTGGGGAGACCAGCTGATGATTAGAAGATGCCCACCCTGCATGGGAGGCTGGGGCTGAGCTGGGGTGTGTGGTGGGTCAGTCACACTGTGCCGTGTCAGCCTGTCTGTCTGACTCAGGGACTAGGGTGGGGGAGGCAGCCAGACCCCCGACTCGCAAGGAAGTGAGATGGGGTGCCCCTGGAAGGACTCCTGTCCCTTCCCCACCTCCCCAGGTCCTGAGTCCAGCTGGAGGGAAATGGTAGTGGGGGGTCTGACTCATCCCCTTGTCCCCAACACCCGGTGCAGGGTCCCGTGGGGTGGGGGGTAAGGGAGGCGGGAAGTATTCTCAGAGTTAGTTAGTGGAGGCAACAATGGTTCTATGAACAGAGGCACAGGGACAGGGGACACTCCAGGAAGCCAGCTCTCTGGGAGGGCCTGGGTCAATGCCCGGGGGAGAGGCGCGGGCTGCCCCCACCTGCGGCCCTCACGGCCTCTTGTGAGTCTGGGGGCCTGGGCAGAGGGCCCCTAGGGGTCATCTGGTGGGCCTCGCAGGATGTTTGGAGAAGAGGCAGGCTGCTCTAGGCAGAAGGGCCTCTTCTTGGGACCTGGCCCCGATTCCCTGACCCTCAAGGGCTTACAGGACTGAGTGAGGGGGCCGGTAGCAGAGGCTGCTGGGTAACAGCCCAGCAGGGCTGCTGATTGGCTGCTGCCCTTGGACTTTGCCCTCCTGATAAGGACAGGGAGCAGAAATCATTAACTGAATCATTAACTGGGGGGGGGGGGGGAGGCCCTGCCCCACCTGGGCTGCCTGCCCTTTCTTTGCACCTTCTTCCTCCTCACAGCTCCCTCCTCTGGGCCTCAGTTTCCCTCCCAGCCTGGGTGTGTGGGGGGAGCCTCCTCTCCCACCCCCGAGTCTGCAGCCCCTGCTGTCGCTGGGTGTGGGTAGCCCCTTGGTCGGGAGCAGAGGCTGCGTGGTGTAAGGGTTTCCTGCGTGAACTGGGCATGTTGCCGGGGCCTGTGTCCCGCTCTGCTGCTCACCCACGCTCCTTCTCGGGACAGACCATTGCACCTTTTTGTGCCTCCATTTCCTCCTCTGTCCAACGGGAATATTCTTGTGGTCACAGTGCCTACCTCGCAGGTTTTTGGGGGTTTAAGTAAACTGAGGCCCGTGAGCAGCCTAGTACAGTGCCTGGCACAGTCCCGCCCCACACATGTCAGGCTGGATTATGATCCCACGGGGAGGCTCACAGCACGTATCATGTCCTCCCTGAGGATTTACTGGTCCACAGGGTCGGTCAGTGCCCCCCGGCTTGGCTGGGGCCTGTGACTGGTGCTGTGTGCCTTGGGAAAGCCCCTCACACTTTCTGGGCCACTTCTAGCGACGAGGGGAAGCCATGAGCCTTGTTGCACATGCTCTGTTTGCTGGGGACCCTGCTCCGTGCCCGGCCTGGCCCGGCTCCTGGTTCTTGGGGCTTCCAGCTGGGCCCGCCCCACCCTCCACCTCAGAGATTTGGAGCTTAAGGGTGGGCAGTCGGGCAGCAGGGAAGGGGCTTGACCTTGTTCTTCCCCTGCTGCACCAGCCCAGAGGTGTGTGCTATGTTGTCTGAAGAGAGCCCTGGAGCTCAGTGGAGGTACACGTGGTCTCCCCTCATTTCCGAGAGGGGGTGCCGAGGCAGGGGAGGAAGGTGATGTGTCAGGCTCCTCGGGGAGGCCACAGCAGAGCTGGGACAGGATCCTGGTCTCCTGACCTGCAGCCAGACACAGGCGGTGCCAGCCTGGAGGGGGAGGGGAAGGGGCCTCTCCCCCGTGGGTGCTGAGGGTCCTGGTTCATCACTAAGGGCTGTGGAGCCCCTGGGCCTCAGGGCTCTTATTCAGATGGTCACGGTGGTGTGATGTAAGCAGTGAGACCCCTAAGCATGCCAAGGCCTGGACTGGGAGGGTAGGGACCGGCAGAAGCCAGGGTCGGGGGCAGTTGGGTCCAGAGCCCCTGCTGGTGGGGACTGTGGACTGGGGGCTCCTGTCTTGCGCTGCCCCGCCTCCAGGCTGCCTCCGTGGAAAGGTCTCCCTCCACCCTATTTAGATCTCTCCAGCCTCTGCAATGCACAACCACAGCCTCCATCTCTCTGTGGATGTAGGGACCCTGTGTCCCTTGGGGCCTCCCCCTAGTCCCCTGTTCATCTCTCAGTCCCCTGTGCTCTCTTCTCCCTCTGTGGTTCTCCCTCTTGAGACGTGTGGCCTGAGGTGAGGGGATCTCCATCCTCTGCCCTGCTAGCGTGGAGGGGGCTGCTTTAGGCTGGGGCCTCGGGGGTCTCGACCCCAAGTTTGCTCAGTTATGTCTAGCTCCTGCTAGAGCTGATGGGGAGGTGCGTCGGCCTGGGCCTGCCTTTGGGTCAGTGAGCATTTGTGTGCACGAGTGTATGTCTGTGTCATGGCTGAGATGTGAACATGCACAATCATGCTCGTGCCTCAGGGCCTTTGCACTGGCTGACCACCGCCTGCAATGCTCTTCCCAAAAATCAAAGTGGCTCACCTTCACATCTTTGCTCAGTGAGGAACTGCAATTCCTCCCTGCTCTCCTGGCACCCCACCCCTTCTCTTTATTTTCTCTGTGGTATTTGTCACCTTCTACAATGCTATGGATTTTACTCACCTATGCATTGCCTGACTCCACCTCCAGAATGTCAGCTCCGGGTGGGCGGGCAGGAGGTTTTGTCTGTTTTGACTACTGTATCACCAGGCCTGGCCTTGTCCCTGACACCTGTGGATGCTCAGGAAATGATTGTTCAAATGATGAGCACATGTGTGTGTGTCCGTGTGTGTGGGGGGGTATGCCCCTGGGTATGTTCCTGTGTACACAATCACGTGTGTGTCAGGGGATGCATGCCTGGGAACGTGCCCTTGTATACACATGTGTGTGGGACACGCTGGTATGTGAACACAGAGGGGTGTGGGTAACCCTAGAGAAGACCTGCCCCCTCCCTCCCCCGCAAGCTTCAGTCTCTCTACCCCACCTTTGTAAAGAAGGTTCCCGCCGCCCTGCCTGGTTCCTGTGGAAGAGGCTGGGGGCATGGGGTGGGAGTTAACTGGGCTCGGTGGTGTCAGGGCTGGGGATCCCCAGAGCAAAGCAGAGGTCCTTGGGGACTAATGTGCGTTCCCTAAGAACAGGTCGCAGCTTGCTGGGCTCAGTTCTCTTGGACCTGGCTTGGGAGCTTCTTGGGGATGTGAGCTCAGCCTTGTGTGGCCCTGAGGACAGGGTGTCAGCCATGGGGAAGCTAGAGGTCAGAGCTACGGCCCAGGGGGAGCTAAAGATCCCAGGGTCTCCGCAGGTAGGATGTGGGATTCTTCTGCATTTCTTAGCAAGAAGTTGAGAGGGAACAAAGACAACTGCGGTTCAGAGTTCAGGCCTGGTGACCATAACCCAAGAGCCACATCCTTGTCATTCAGCCCCAGGCTAATGGGGGATTCGATGCAAAGGGTGACTTACAAAATCCAGCATCTGACCTGAGGCATTTTGAGTGAGGAGGCTCTGGTCTCAAGTTGAACCCTGAAGCAGGGACTGCTAGCAGTTATCACATTAATCAGAGATCATATTAATCAAGATAGAAAGTTTAAATCAAAGCAGGTGAGAGCCCAGTGCGAACAAGCCTGGAGCATGTTGATTACCTCAGTCAATACTGGGAGATGGGCCACAGCACGGGGTCCTCTGGGGCTGGGGTGATTAAGGAGAGGCTGCAGGGGCGGGCAGGTGGTCACAGAAGGGTTACCCACAGGCAGGGGGTGATGGCTAGAGCCCAGGGGCTTAGAGGCCAGACTGCCATGCACGCGCCAGAATAACAGCATGGCGCTGGCCACGACTGAGGGGCTCTGAGGAAGGTATGAGACCCCTTCAGAGACTCCCTGGAACTGATTGCAGTGAGATGGAGAGGCCGGGGGAGTGGGGGGGACAGTGGGACAGGAAAGGAGAGATGGAAACAGAGCGATTCATGGTGATTGAGGGCTTTCCCACCTTCTCTCTGAAGTTGCTGAAATCCCTGTTCCACTGGTAGAGAAGGAAGCCAGGCCCAGAGAGGGCAGGTCATTTGCCAATGGTCACACAGCAATGAAGGGGGGGGACTTAAGAACATCCTGGGGGTGCCAAGGTGAGCAGTCCCTTGACCACTACCACCATCATCCCCTGCCATTGCTTGGAGCCAGGGTACCCCTCAGGTTCTGACACACGGGGTGGACACTCAGGGCATTGTGGGGACAGGGTTGGGCCCTATGCCCTGTTGGCCCCAGGTTCAGATCAGCTAGGCCTTGCCAGCATCCTTAGGCCCAGCCTGCCCTGCCCACAGCCACGTGGCTGACGGGATTTCCGCCATGTTTGGGGCATGAATTGACAAGTGCCCCATTGACGGGCAGGGGGGAGGGTGTGGGCAGGGCACAAGCCACCCACTGTGCCGGGTCCCCACCCTCCCCCATCCCCCAGGACAATGGCCGAGACTCAGCCAGTGGCCACAGCTGGTGGTGGTGGTGGTGGTGGTGGTGGGCATGAGTGTGAGGAGGAGAAGGGAGGGGTCCAGGCTGGAGGGCCACCTGGGCTCCCACCTGGCTCGCCTTGGTGCCCCTTCTGCCCAGCTGGGTGGCTGGGCAGAGGGGGAGGAGGAGAGAGGAGAGGACGGGGCTTCCCTCCCGAAGCCCCGATCCCTGCCTGTCTGGGAAGGGGCAGTGTCTGGCTCCTGTTCAAAGCAGGTAATAAAGGACTTAATTAATGAGCAGCTGGGGCGCATAGCTCAGCAGGGCAGGGACGGTACCTGGAGGGGCCCCATCTAGCCCGGCCCCTGACCACAGCTCAGCCTGGTGAAGGTCCCCAGACCCAGGCAGGCCTGGTTCCAGTGTCCCGCCTGCTCATTCATCCCATGAGCACTTCTTGCAGGCCTACTATAGGCTTGGACGCTTATATCCCAGAGAGACAGCACTCCCCAGACAGGGCGGCCCCTCCTCCCCCCATCTGTAAGTCCTGGCGTGCCCTTTATCCTTTCTGAGCCTCACTGTCCTCATCTGTAAAATGGAGAACAAGAAAACCAGTTATGAGAATTAAGTCTGAGCCAGATAAAGTGTGTGGCTCGATGAGGCTAGGCACCGAGTGACCACTTGGTGAGTGTGAGCTGTGGGCAGTGAGCAGTGGGCTAGCAGTGGATAGGCCCTCCCCTGCCTGTGAGGTCTGTGCCAGACAAGAGAACAAAGAACCTGATGGGAAAGTAGAATGGAGGGCGCCACTCAAAAGGATGGGAGAGTCAGAGATGGCCTCATGGAGGGATTTACACTTAAGCCCAAACCTGAAGAGCGAGTAGCAATGGGCTTTCTCCTGGCAGAGAGAGGAGCTTGTGCAAAGGCCCTGGGGGGAGGGGGTGGGGGTGGGGGCTGTCCCAGGACAGAATGAGGCAGGGGCTGCACCTGGAGCGTTGCAGGTCGGAGAAGGCTGTGGGGACAAGCAGGGGGCTGATGGTGCCAGGCCGTGGGGTCAGCAGGGCTCTGGTCCTCCCGAGCGATGGGAAGCTATTGAAGAGTTTGGGGAGGGAGGGGGCCGGGATCCGGCTTGGGACCTGGTGGTGCCACGTTCTGGTTGTGGGACCTTGGGCAACCCCTCTACTTCCCGGGAGGTCTGGAGGATCAGCAGGAGACAGACACATGGAGTTTCTTGCTGGCAGGTATCTATCTGCTTTTGGCTCAATGATGTTTTGGGAACAGTGGGGGGGGGCGCACCCCCAAGAATGGGCCAAGGGGCCCTGCCTTCCTCCTGGGGGCTCTGCCCCAGCCTCAGGAA
Source organism: Craseonycteris thonglongyai (assembly GCA_004027555.1). Lineage (NCBI taxonomy): Eukaryota > Metazoa > Chordata > Mammalia > Chiroptera > Craseonycteridae > Craseonycteris > Craseonycteris thonglongyai. The sequence goes on along the minus strand of PVKE010001129.1, from coordinate 29,849 downwards.
TCCCTGACCTCCCACAAACCCCCACTCTCACCCTGTCCTCCTGGAATGTTTGGTTAGAAACCTCCAGTGGGGTTCCCAGGGCAGGCTGGGGGCATCTGCCTGGTAGCTGGACCCTTGAGGCCAGGCTGTGTGGGGAGAAAACCCGGCAGGACTGGGAGACTCCCAGAAAAGATGTGGGGTCAGTGTTCCTCAGTGTTCCCAGCCCCCAGACCTCAAGCTTCTCTCCCACCCAGTGGCCCACCCCCACCCTGCTCCAGTGGCTCCCTCCTCCCTCCGCCCTCCTCCCGTCCACCCGGCCCCTGGCACGGGAGGGTCTCTCCTCCCCCCAACCACATCTGGTTCTCGTTAGGGTCTCCCAGGATGCCTCTGCCTGACCCCCCCCCCCCGCCCCCTGCATCCTGGGGAGGTGGGCAGGAGGATTAGGGGTGATTAGGAACACTCCTGGCCCGGGAGGTGGGGGAAGGGAGGGGGGCTAGCCTGTTATAAATAGCACCACCATGACTCCATCACCCCATCATTCACTGTAGACTCCAAGTTCAGTCTCAAAAACCTGCAGCTTCAGCGGCTCCGGCACCCTCTCCCTCCCTACCTCCCGTGTTTGTTCCTCCCCCAGCCTGTCAGGTGGGGCAGCCCAGGGTGGGCAGAAAGTCTCAGTGACCACCAACCACACCTTTTGCCTGAGGATCCCAGCCCTGCAGAGCCTGGGTTTGGCTTGTCCTTGCTACATTGCCTTGGACAAGAGACTGACCTCTCATAACAAAGGGAATGATGCTAATCACACCAGGTCTGCAGGGGTGATTGGGAGGTAAACCCTCTGGGCACTTAGAAGAGGGAGGGGCCTGGCAGGCACTGGTCCATCTGAGTCGCTGTCCTGTCATCTCACTGTTACAGGTTGGAAACATTGCACAAAGAGGCTGCGGCATGCCTTGCATATAATACACTCCTAGGATTGATTAGTCATGTACTTGGCAAAGTGCCAGGCACACAGTAGGTGCTCAGTAAATGGGACCGCCCATTAACAGGGAAGGGTGTGGTGCTGTCCAGATGGTAGGCGGGAGTTCTAGAATCACAGCACACAGACCGTCCGGTCATTCCCGGGTTGAGGAGCTCCCCTTGCCCTGGCCAAAAAGGCCTAGATGGCCGGCCGTTGGCAGTGCTTTGTGGGTGTCCCTGGTTCCCAGCTGGGTGAACCAGGGGTGAGGGCAGCAGAGGGGCCTGTCCCAGGCAGCGCGTGACTCTTAGGAGGGCTTAGCCACTCATTAATCACCTAAGCGGGGCTCAGCATTCTTGAAATGCCGGCCAGGACCAGGGAGGGGCCTGGGCTGGGGGCTCCTGGGGACCCCAAGGCTCTGGGGACTGGGAAGTGAGGACAGTCACTGTTTGCTGAGCACCCACTGTGGTCCAGGCACCGTACATACCTTAACTTTGTTTCCTACTCAAAACGGCACTGTAAAGTGTTACCTTTTCATGTCCCCATTTTATTAATGAGGAGACTGAGGTTCAGAGAGGGTTTGTGACCTGCCCAGTGTCACACAGCAGGGAGGAGGTGAGCCCAGATCTGTTCCTGGACCTGTCTGAGGTCTGTTTCCAGGGCTCAGCGGGGGGGAAAGGCACGAAGTCCAGACCCCAGACTCAGGCCCCGGGGCCTGTGGGAGGGTGCTTTCAGCCTCAGTGGGGCTGGCCAGCCCAGGTCAGTAGTGGGTGGGGCCATCCTCCATTATCGGGGTTGACGCATCTCCCACGTCAGCTCCCTTATCACCCCGCCCTCTGGCTCCCCCTGCAAGGTGACCCTGGGAGGGGAAAGGCAGGCACCTCCCCCTTTCCTCCCCACTGATGCCCAAGAGCACTGGGCGGCCTTTTCTGTGAGGCCCTCCCCTTCATGGGGCTGGGGCCAGTGAGGCGGGCTCAGGAGAAGGCGTGTGCAGGAGCAGGGCCCAGGCCTCTCGCCTCTGCAAAACGGGACTCAGCACCCAAACCTGTTAGGGGGAAATGGGCATATGCAATGAGGGTAGGCTGAGCTGGGACGCCCTCCCCACCTGCAGCTGAGCTGGGATGCAGTAGGCTCCCCTGGCACATGGGACCCCCAGTTTGTGTGGTCTAGCTGAGCTAGGCCGCACGCTCCTGGGTACCCACCAGCCGGGCCATCTGGGACTGACGACTGGAAGATAGGCACTTGACTCTGTACAGCACCTTGTTTGCGCCTCACAGCACCCCATAAGATCGGGGGACAATCACACCCATTTTAAAGATGAGAGGAAGGGACTTGCTCGTGTCAGGAAGCTAGAAAGGGGTTCAGAGGGCAGGAAGCGGCTTGTCTGTCCCAGAGCTCCAGGTCATGCCTCCTGGAGGGGTGTCAGGTGGTGGAAGATGAGGACACCCCCCACCAGGGAGGAGCCTGGGGGCTATGGTTTGGAGGGCCCAGCCTGGGAGAGTGGGAGGGCTGGGCCCAGAGGCCGAGGAGCCGCACCCTGCTAGCTCACCCCATCTCCTCCCCTGCAGGTCATGACATCAACGGAGCCCTGGAGCCCTCCAACATAGACACCAGCATCCTGGAGGAGTACATCAGCAAGGAAGATGCCGCCGACCTGTGAGTGGCCTAGGACAGCCTCAGCCCCACCCCCGGCCCCTGGGGCGCCCGCCTTTCAGCCGGGAGGTGTGACAGGGCCCCAGCTCTGAAAGCGGCTGCTCCTCCTTTCCCAGCGGCTGACCCCTCTGCAGTCTGCTTGCTGCCCTGCTGGCCGGGGTCCCGGGAGGGGCTGGGGTCCCCGCTGGCCCTGAGCTTCCTCCCTTCTCCACAGCTGCTTCCCTGACATCTCTGCTCCAGCCAGTGTGGCCTCCTACCCCCACGGGCAGCCAGTGATCCCCGGCTCCAGCGGGGTCTACCACCTGAGCCCCCCTGGGGGTGGACCCTCCCCAGGGTGCCATGGCCCTCTCCCACCCCCAAGCTACAGCACCCCGCTCAACTGCAACAACAACAACGGCGCCCCCAAGCCCTTCCTGGGGGGCTCTGGGCCCCCCATCAAGGCTGAGCCCAAGGCTCCCTATGCCCCAGGGTGAGTGAGGGCAGGGAGCGTGGTGGGGGAGGAGGGCTAGATGCAGGGGCTTAGGGGGCAGGCAGGGTGTGGGGCTGTGACCGAGGGAGGAGTGGTGTCCGCTGCCCTCAGGCTGGGGTAGGACTAGGGCCAGGCTGAGGAGGCACCAGTGGGCCACATGCAGGGTCCTAGCAGGGGACTGAGGAGGCTGCTGAAGGGCTAGCACAACCTCTGAGACGTGCGGAGAGTGCGCAGGAGGGGCTGAGACTGGAGGCCACGACTGTTTACCTCCATGGGAACACCTACACGTGCATGCACACCTATCCACACATGCACACACGCAGGCACACGGCCTACCCTCATCGTGCAGGCCCTGTCCACTCACTCCTGCACGTAGCCACCCTACTGTGGCCACAGGGAGTTGCTGGTGGCCCAGATGTGGTACCTGAAGTTCCCCCCCAGCCCCTCCAAGCCAGCCTCCCATCAGCGGCGTCCACACCAGCAGCCTGACTCGAGGGCAGCCCAGACACATGCTGATGGGGAGTGGCAGGGGGCACGGGCTCTGCAGAGGGGCTTGGGAAGCCTTGGACAGAGACCCTGCGTCTGGGGAGAGGAGTAAGTGGAGTGCTGGGAGCCGGACACGGGTCAGACAACCTGGCTCCTCTCCGGCTCCACCACTGCCGGGCGCTGAGGCAACAGAGCCTCCGTGTCTTCTCTGTAAAGTGAGCCCCCAAAGCTGCTCTCCCCTCCAGGTGATTGTGGGGACAGGGGGAGTGCTGGCGGGGGAGGGGTAGCTGCTTTCTAGCAGTGGGGGCAGCTGGGGTGCCAAAGATGAGCTGCAGAGGCCAGATGTCTTGAGGGCTTGAGGCCCAGAGTCCATCCCTAAGCCAGAGGCCCCTGAAGGGAGGGAGGAGGGAGGAGAACTAACACGTGATAAGCATCTAACGGGGCCTGCTGTTGTACCCCATACCTCGGTTTGTGTGAGCTCATCAGCCGTCCCCAGTAACCTGCTCCTGGGGAACCCCAAACGGGCCTTCGAGGAAAGCTCTGCCTCTCCTCATAGCGGGATTCTAATGGCACAGGGAGGTCATTTCTCAGGGAAACGTCCAGAGCCACATGCGGACTCTGTGACCGTAGCCTTGCCCTGCCCCACCCCTGCCCGGCCCTGTTCTAGACGGTAAACAAGACAGACAAGTCCCTCCTGCCGTGCGTCGTGCTGTCTAGTTGGGGAGGGGGTGGTTAATCAATCAACCACCCCGTGGAGGACCTCGAGGAGTTATCAGGAAAGGACATGAGGGCCTATGGACTTGGGGCACTTGGTTGCAGGGCTGGAGGGTGTCAAAGACCTTGACACACTAGAGAAATCCAAGGCCACTGTCAGGGAAGTGCAGGCGGAAGATGGTGGCCGTGGATGGAGCTGGGAGGCCGGGTCAGCCTGAGGGGCCCTGAGGGCCGCCGCGAGGGTTCAGTCCCTGTCACACTCATCACATTCTCTGTCACCCTTACGTAGCCTGCGGGGTTGGGTGGGCGGCCTGTCCAGGGGCCCATGGGGACGTTGGGATCAGCCCCTGGTGTGGACACGGTGGTTCGGCTGCCTGGGCCCAGAGCTGGGCAGTGTCTCCAGGTGTGGGGATGAGAGACGGCCCAAGAGCCGGCTCTGCGTGTGACCACAGCCCACCCCTCAGTGGACGGGCACAGTGTTCACACAGGACGTGTCGACCTCTCATGGTTGAGTGTGTTCTTTCTTTCAAGCTATTGATAAAGCCCGCGAGAAAAAAATAAACCCAGGCCCAGCGAGCTGGCTCCCTGCCCAGCCCACACCTGCCTCTGGGGGGGCGGGGGGCAGCCCCCCAGTGACCTGCTGAAGCTCCCCAGGCCCGGCCCCTGAGGACCCCACACTTCCAGGAAGTGGGGGCTCCAGGGGGTACAGGAAGGGAGGAGCCAGCAACCCTGGTCACCCAGGCTGGGGAGAGAGTCCTTGGATGGCCTCACCATCATCAGGGGCGCTGGTTAGTGACACCCCCAAGCTCCCAGTAGTTCTGAGAGGATGCTGGGCATGAGACCAAGGCCCGCCAGGCACCCCAGTGTGGCTGGTCCTGCAGGCGGGAGCGAGGGGACCGCGATGCCCCCAGCCCCCAGGGGGCTCAGCTGCCCTGGCCTCAGCCCCTTCCTCCTCTCTCGCAGCACGCTGCCGGACTCCCCCCCAGACTCGGGCTCTGAGGCCTACTCCCCGCAGCAGGTGAATGGTGAGTCCAGCGGGCACCGCCCTCCCCCTCTGGGGTTTGGGCAAGTGGTTGGGGCGGCCTTATCGGGGAGGGAGGGAGTCAGGGAGGGAGGGGGCCCGCGGCCGCCCCACAGGCCCAGATTATCGCTGCTCAAATACTCCCTGGCGCTGGCTATTGTTTCCCCACGGAGCGGGAGGGGAGCCGGGCCCTGCCTCTGAGCGACTGTCCCTCCCGGCCATGCCACCCGCCTGCCCGCCCGCGCCATCATGGACGCTCCCTTTCGCAGTAAGTGGACGGCGGGCCGCACCTGCAGCCTGAGCACCGGCCTCCCCGCTCACCTGCCGCCAGGCCCCGGCGCACCTTGGGGGGTGCTCAGGGTGCTGTGCCCCCAGGTGGCCAAGAGCAGAAGGACCATGGGCGGGCAGCCCTCTCCCCACAGCCCGGAGAGGGGTCAAGAGTTCTGTTTATCTTACCCCAAACATCTCTGGAATGCCTCATGGAGAACAAAGGGAGCTGAGGCCTCCCCCCTCAGGCTGGGGGGCTGGCCCCTGAGAGCCTGGTAGAGGGGCTGCCTGAGGGCAGAGGCTGCCATAGGACTGCACTGGGGGGTCTCAGGAGCGTCTGTCCTCAGGCCCAGGGGAGGATCAGGCCTGAGAGGAGCTTTGGGAGAAACTGGGGATGCGGGACCTCCCCCAGGGAGCAGGGCCAGGCCTGGCCCAGGGGAAGGAGCTGGCTTGGATGGGTGAACGGCTGCCCACTCCCTGCCCAGGCCTCTAGTGGCCAGCCTCTAGGCTGCCCAGCCTTCCTCCCACATGGGGGGTTGGTGGGAATCAGGAGATCCCGCAGGGGGAGAGCTTGCGGGGTCCCGAGGAGGCAGGTCTCTGACGCCCGCTCCCCTTCTCTCCCACAGACCCCCACCTCCTGCGCACCATAACCCCGGAAACGCTGTGCCACGTGGGAGTGCCCTCCCGCCTGGAGCACCCGCCCCCGCCTCCGGCCCACCTGCCCGGGCCTCCGCCACCCCCGCCTCACTACCCTGTCCTGCAGCGGGACCTGTACATGAAGGCCGAGCCCCCCATACCCCCCTACGCTGCCATGGGGCAGGGGCTGGTGCCGCCCGAGCTCCACCACACTCAGCAGTCCCAGATGCTACACCAGCTGCTGCAGCACGGGGCTGAGTAAGATGCAGGCAGCTTCCCCCCGGCGGGGCAGGACAGCGGGGCGGAGGAGCCAGGACCACAGAGGGCAGGACAGAGGCTAGAGGTGGGGGTCGGATGAACCCAGGAACCACAGAAGACTCTGATCCCTGGGGGGCAGTATCCGTGTCTGCATGTGCGCCCATCAAGGCGGTGGGCTTTTCCAGCTGGGGGCCAAGGGCTTACCCTCGTTGTCCATATAGGTAAACTAAGGTTCCGAGCAGGGAAGTGCTGGCCCAGGTCATGGAACGGGGAAGGGCAGTCAGGACTAGGACCCAGGCTGTGCTCCTGGCACCAGGGACTTGCCAGCCGTCTGTCTCGTGGAGTCCGGAGGTTGCCAGGGAGGGTCCCGGTGTAGACCCAAGCTCCCTGCTCCAAGCTCTGACTCCAACCCGGAGAACTGTCTTTTCATGTTTTGCACACTGACATTTCGTGAAAGATTCCGTTCTAGGAAAGATTTCGCTGCCCAAACTTTTTGTCAACCAGAAGGAGAAGGGGGTGCTTTGCAGGACCGCCCCCCCCCACACACACACACACACAAATCCAGCCTCCTTCCCAAGAAACGCTCCTGACTGCCCTGTGGCTGTTTCTGACTGCAGCCTTCACTATAAAGGGTGGCACTGAGTGTGACCCCGCTGGACCATCTCATTCATCCCACACGCGATTCTGAGCACAGTGTGCCAGGCCCATTGTTGGGTGTGCTGGGGACACACAGATAGGCCAGGTGTGGCTCCTGCCTGCCTGGATTTCACAATTTGAGGGGTAGGGAGGAGCGATGGGGGAGCACAGAGAAGGCGAAGCCCATGCCTCCGGGCAGGAGGTGTCCTCTGGGCTGGGCGTGTCCTGTAGCAACAGGGTGGAGAGGGGAGGTTCATGGAGAGCCAGCCCCCCAAGGCCCAGACCTCTGTCTCCCCAGGCTCCCCCCACACCCTTCCAAGAAGAGGAAGCACTCTGAGTCGCCCCCCAACACCCTCAATGCCCAGATGCTGAACGGAATGATCAAACAGGAGCCGGGGACCGTGACCACCCTGCCTCCGCACCCCGCCCGAGCCCCATCCCCGCCCTGGCCTCCCCAGGGCCCACTCTCTCCAGGCCCTGGCTCCTTGCCCCTCAGCATTGCCCGGGTCCAGACACCGCCTTGGCACCCAGCAGGTGCACCCTCACCAGGTACACGGCCGGCCTGTCGGACCCCGTGGAGGGCCAGCCCTTCCAGTTGGGAAGTGGGGCCCAGGGCTCACAGAGGCGTTTCCTCCCCTCCAGGTCTCCTGCAGGACAATGACAGCCTCAGCGGCTCCTACCTGGACCCCAACTACCAGTCCATCAAGTGGCAGCCACATCAGCAGAACAAGTGGGCCACACTGTACGATGCAAACTACAAGGAGCTGTGAGTGACGTGTGCTGCTCCCCACCCCTCCTGGCCCCCCAGCCCTGGCATCGGGGTCCTGGAGCATAGCCGGGAGCACACTGGGTATAAGCTGGTCCCTTCTACAGAAGAGCAGGCAGGCTCAGGCCAGAGCTCTGGCTGGGGCTCAGGGTTCCGGGCTCCTGGAAGAAGGTGGTATCTGCCAGGGAGGGGTGGGTGGGGGCCAAGCAATGGAGAAGTGTGTGGGTGGGTGTTTTCTGGCTCCTCCTTCCCCTCCACCTCCTGAGCCACCTCCTTCTGCATTCCAGGAAGGTAGCAGGAAGCTGAGCGTCAGCAGGGCCCTTCCAGCAGCCCACTCCCTGGAGGGGAGGGCCCGGGGGTGGGGGAGGGCTGGGTCAGAGGCTGCCGGCATTCCTAGCCCTGTCTGGACACCCACCTGGGTTCAGCTTCCTGGCCTGGCCTCACTCACTGTGGGACCACTCCCCTCACTCCGAGGAAAGACAGGGAGGGGTGGCTTCCCTCAACTCACCCTGGACATTGCCAGGCCTGGGCCCAGGGGCCAGACTGGGGTCCTCTCACCACTGAGCCCAGCCTTCTGGAGTTGGGCATCCGAGGCTCTATGGGAGTCGGGGGGCAGCGAGGGGGTTGTGCAGCTTCTGTGGTGGCTGAAGGGTCCCTTGAGGTCTTTTGGGGTCCAGCCCCTATGGCTTGGTGAGCCCCAGTCTTACCCTATACTTCTCGGGCCAACCCTGCCACTCCAGGTCCCAAGGCCAGGAAGCTGGCAGCGGAGGCCCAGGCACTTCCTGGGTGTTCCACTGGGGCAGGCAGGTGGGTGGAGCCCCGGGAGGGAGAAGTGGGGAGCCCAGGGCCTTCCTGTAGACGTTGGCCAGGCACAAAGTCCTGGGCCCACAGTGTGGAAGCATTCTCCCTGCCCAGCTTCCTCCAGGCAGGCCCCGGGCATGGGGGGCACTGCTGGGGCCTGGGGACCCGGGTAAGGGCAGCCCAGGTGGGAGGCCGGCAACTGCTCCCTTTCCTGGCGCCTGGAGGTCCCTCAAAGGGTCCAGACTTGGAACACTTTTCCAACAGATGGGGAGGCTGCGGCTGAGTTTAGCGACCCAGAGCGCCCCCTGTCCCCACCTGGGCATATGCCGGAGTCAGACCCAGGATGTTTGGGGTCTGGAGTGGGCCGGTGGGCAGGGGCTGAGCCAGCTCAGAGCCGGCGCCTGGTTCCACCGTTTCCATAGTAACCAGCTGTCAGCCTCAGTGAGGCTCCACAGACCATCCCCTCTCACCCCATCTCCCATGAGGGAGGGGGCTTCAGGCAGCATTCTGGGAAGGAGCCAAGAGCACTGAGGGGCTATCAAGCCCCCTCCTCAGGAGTTTCCTCCCATCTGCTGGTCCTCAAATCTCTGGCTCTGCCTCCCCCATGCCCAGGGCAGGGTGGTCCCAGGCTTGTAGAGGAAAGAATTGCGGCTGAGGTGGCAGACCTGCGCCCACACCCTCCGGGGCCTCGGTTTCCATTTCTGAGAAGTGGGGGCAGCCCTGGGAGGGGGTGCATGTTCAGGGTAGGAAATTGGCACACAGATATGTGGGGGGACCGGCGCTCCAGGCCTGGCGTTGAGGAGTGCCCCCTGCCCCAGGCCCCTGCTCACCTACCGTGTGGATGCCGACAAGGGCTTCAACTTTTCGGTGGGCGACGATGCCTTCGTGTGCCAGAAGAAGAACCACTTCCAGGTGACAGTGTACATCGGCCTGCTGGGCGAGCCCAAGTACGTCAAGACGCCCGAAGGCCTCAAGCCCCTCGACTGCTTCTACCTGAAGCTGCACGGAGTGAAGGCAGGTTTGGGGACCCCTGCAAGGAGGGCCAGGAAGGCTTGAGGGCATTAAAAGACCCCAAAGCCAAGCAAGTGTGTCATGAGCAAACTCCTCACCCTTCCTACCTTCTCTCCCTATGCCGCCCCTTAGCCGGCAGGCTCCTCAGCCATCTCCTCCCTTAGGCTCCTCATTGCCGTTTCCACCCTGTGACCCCGTCTGCGTACCCACCCAAGACCCCTCTCCTGACGGCTCTGTCAGCTGCCTCGGCTCCACATCCCAAAATGAAACTTGTCCCTCTCCCTGGGCTCCCCTCTTAGGCATAGGGCTCCACGGCCCTGGTCACCCCAACCGGAAACCAGGGCCCACTTGCCCACACCTCGCATGCACCAGGCCCTGCTGCCCCCTCCTCCCCTCCCCGCTGTCTCCCCCAGGACCAGGACACCCCCTCTCGAGCTGAATGTCCACAGCAGCTTCCATGCTGGCTCCCCACTCAAGCTCCACACGAGACACGGGTGGGCATGACACTCTTCCGAGGCCCCACGTGCCCTCCTGGCGAAGCCCTGACTTCTAGGACGAGCCCGCAGAGATGGTGGGGGTCCAGCCCTCCACTCCAGCGCTGCCATTGGCTGTGCCCCGGACCACTTGTGCCCACTCATCGTCCATCTTCTTCCCTCAGCTCCTCCCTTTCTCTGGACTGTCCTCCCAACGCCTTCCATTCCCCTCCTCGGGATACCTGCCCAAGGCCCATCTTGACTTGGAGACCCCTCCCCTACAGCTCCCCCACCCCCACCAGCACAGCGCAGTGGGCGTGGATTTTGAGCCCATGAGCTCCCTAGGGCAAGGCCGGGTGGGTCTCCATCAGTGTCTTCAGCTGGGCCAGATGCCTTGGCATGGCTCAGCCAGTGCTCGTGGGGGCGTTGAGGGGACATGGATGTGGGAGGGGGGCTGGGAGTGAGTGGGTTTGGGTGTGAGTGGGTGTGAGTGGAGGCTGGCCTTGGGGTGGGTGTACCTGGGGTCAGTGGGTGTGGATTGGGGCTGTCAGGGTGGCTATGGAGTGTGGGTGTACCGCGTGTGCACCCACAGGCGGGGCAGTGATGTGCTGTGGGTCTGTGGGGGGTGTGCCATGTAGAAGGTCCCTGAGTTTACGGGGAAGTGAGGCTGAGGGCAGGGAGGTGCTCCCGGGTCCTCATAAGCGCCAGGTGGGACCAGGTGGGCAGCCAAGCCCTGATGTGCCCCTGGGCTCCGCTCTTCCCCCCAGCTGGAGGCTCTGAACCAGTCCATTAACATCGAGCAGTCTCAGTCAGACCGAAGCAAGCGGCCCTTCAACCCTGTCACGTGAGTGTCTGACCCTGTGGGTGGGTGGTGTCTGGGAGGAGGGCTGACCCTGGAGCTGGCTTGGGAGCTGGGGGGCCGGGGGGGCACAGTGTCCACCTCTCACACCTGGGCGTCCCCTTCAGCCTGGCTCTCCACAGCCCCTATGCCTGTCCCTGCCCCTGAGTACCCTGCCCCTCCTTTGCAGGGTCAATTTACCCCCTGAGCAGGTCACCAAGGTGACCGTGGGGCGCTTGCACTTCAGCGAGACCACCGCCAACAACATGCGCAAGAAGGGCAAGCCTAACCCTGACCAGAGGTGAGCAGGCTGGATCCCTGCCCCGGAGCACCCCGTTTATGAGGCGGAGGGTCAGGAAGATGCCGCCCTGTGTAGCATGCCAGGCAGTCTACAGACTGGCCCATTTTATAGATGAGAAGCCTGAGACTCTGATCCCTTAAACTGCTTGAAGGATGAGGGAGAAGCCGGGCTTCTGGATTAACCAGCAGCTCTGTGGCTGACTCCGGGTGCGCTGGGGTTTTCTGCCCCCTAGTGGAGACTCAGCTTCCTCCTGCGTTCATGCCCTCTTCCTGGGGTTGCTGAGAGCCTGGGGGAGATGACCTGGGCAGTTTTGAGCAGTGTGCATCTGAGCTGGGAACGGCACGGGGGTGGTGGTGGAGGGGTGGGCAGAGGCAGCTGGGGCAGGACCCCGGGTGCCTCTACGTATGACCTGTGTGTGCCTCAGGTACTTCATGCTGGTGGTGGCTCTCCAGGCGCATGCGCAGAACCAGAACTACACGCTGGCCGCCCAGATCTCAGAGCGCATCATTGTGCGGGTGAGGGCCACCTCCCCCCAGGGGCTTGAGAGGCCTCCCCAGAGCTGGGAGAAACAGAACCCAGGAGAAACGTGAGGGTGCCGGGGAGTCAGGGGCTGGAGTGCTGATCCTGCTGCACACTGGCTGTGTGGCCTGGGGCAAGAATCCCACCCTCTCTGGGCCTCAGTGTCTCTTTCCCAATAAAGTGTGGAGATGGACAGAACCTGGTAGCCTTGAGATCCCACAAGTGACTGAAAGTTGCCCCAATAGGGAGGGACGGTTTAAATTGGGCCTGGTTGGGTGAGGAGCCCTGGCTGGAGCTGGAGGGGCGGGCCTGGGGTTCCCCATCCCCAGGACTGATCAAGCCAACCCCAACTCGTGCTAGGCCTCCAACCCAGGACAGTTTGAGAGCGACAGTGATGTGCTGTGGCAGCGGGCGCAGGTGCCCGACACTGTCTTCCACCATGGCCGCGTGGGCATCAACACGGACAGGCCCGATGAGGCGCTGGTCGTGCACGGCAACGTCAAGGTCATGGGCTCCCTCATGCACCCCTCGGACCTGCGGGCCAAGGAGCACGTGCAGGAGGTGGGGTTGGGACTGTGGGCGGGGCTGCTTGTACAGGCGGGACTCATGGAGGGGCGGGCCCAGATGGGGGCGGGGCTTACGGGGGAGGAGGAGGAGGAGGAGGAGGAGGAGGAGGCTGGCCCTGAATGTCTGTATCAAGGGGTGAGGGTAGCAAGGTCTACTGTCCTCACTGCAGCCTCCGTGCTGTCTCGGTTCTGGGTTCTGGGACCCGCTCCAGTTGGGCCAGGAGAGGAGGGGCTCAGTCTGGGTCGTGGCTCCTCTGCAGGTGGATACCACAGAGCAGCTGAAGCGAATCTCACGCATGCGGCTGGTGCACTACAGATACAAGCCTGAGTTTGCCGCCACCGCTGGCATCGAGGCTGCTGCACCAGAGACCGGTAGGGACCGGCCTATGCAGACTGGGGCTGGATTCCGGGAACCCAATAACCTCCGCCCTTCTGTAACCCCCACCCCTCACCCCATCCCCTTTCCTCTCCCTCCGGCCCAAAGACGTCCACACCTTGACTCCTGGAACTGTGACCCTGTGAACACTTAGCCACTGTCTGTGGGAGCCCACTGGGTTTGCTTCAAGGCTCTTTGAACTCACATCTCTAGCCCCCAGAACTCTTCTCTATCCAGCCCCCGCCCTCTCCTTACATTAGGTGCTGTGGTGGTCACCCCCCCGCCACACACACACACTTGGCTTGTCCCTCCCCAGGTGTCATCGCCCAGGAAGTGAAGGAGATCCTGCCCGAAGCTGTGAAAGACACTGGAGACGTGGTCTTTGCCAACGGGAAAACCATAGAAAACTTCCTGGTGGTGAACAAGGTCTGTGCTGTGGGGGAACCAGAGGGAACCCAGGGGGGCAGAGGGGCAGGTAGCTGGAGGGAACTCACCCCTCCACAGAGACTGGGGGCCCTGAAGTGCAGAGGCTGGGGCAGCCCAGTCTCCTCTCAGCTGCCTCCCGAGCCCCCTCCCCACCCTACATGTAAGCCAGTGAGTGTTCATGGGGGAGGTGGGGACTTGGCCATCTAAGGCTGTGTGCTCAAGGGCAAGAGGAGCCTCTCCAAAGGTCATTTTTCTCCCCTGCAAAATGAGGGTCACAATAGTAACTGCTAAGACATTCTCACGTGGCTACGGCAAAGCTTAAGTATGTGGTTTAACGGGAGGATGGTGTTTATAACGGGTGGCGTGAGGCTGAGCTCCAAGGAGCATGTGGCATGTTTTGGCCTTGGCCGAGCAGTGAAGTCTGAGACACTGTTCGTGGGAGGGGGCAGACTGGAGGGTGGAAGTCCCTGGGAGATGAGGCATGCTGAGGGCCGGAAAGGGGGCTGTTCAGGCAGGCGGGCTGGCCTGAGCCCAGCTGCAGGGTGGGGGCGCTGTTTGGAGGCGGGCACGGGAGCTGTGGGTGCTGAGGCTGGACTGCAGGAGAGGCTAGCCCGAGTATGGAGGCTGCAAGCGGCTCCCACAGGCGCGCTGGGCCCTCAGCTGTGGCCCGCCCGTTGCCCGCGGCAGGAGCGCATCTTCATGGAGAACGTGGGGGCTGTGAAGGAGCTCTGCAAGCTGACCGACAACCTGGAGACGCGCATCGACGAGCTGGAGCGCTGGAGCCACAAGCTGGCTAAGCTGCGGCGGCTGGACAGCCTCAAGTCCACCGGCAGCTCCGGTGCCTTCAGGTGAGGCGCGGCGCCAGGGAGGGAAGACCCCTTCCCGGAGGCACCGCTCACCCGGGTCTTCCTGTTGCAGCCATGCAGGGAGCCAGTTCAGCAGGGCCGGCAGCATCCCCCACAAGAAAAGGCCCCCCAAGGTGGCCAGCAAGGTGAGGAAGGGCAGGCGTGAGAGGCAAGCTGCCTGGGGGCCTCCTGGACCCCCCAGGGGCCCCTTTACAGCTTGCCCCTCTCCAGACCCCCTTCAAGTGCCTCCTTGCTCATGCAGACCCTCTAGCCCTCTCATCCCTGTTTCTCCTTCCTCTCCCTCTGCCCTCCACCCCCCACGGGAATGAACAGACCTTGGCACCCCCACCTCCAGCTGAGCCCACAGCGGGTAAGAGCATGGGCTTCCTAAGTCTGGGCCTTTTCTGCTTCTTCCCCTTCTCCGCCCGACTTCAGCCGTCGTCTGTGGTCCCACAGCAGGCCTGTGTCAGCCAGCGCTTCCTGCAGGGAACCATCATTGCCCTGGTCGTGGTCATGGCCTTCAGGTGACTTGTCCCACAGGCTCTGGGGGGGCTGGCTGGGGGAGTCGAGCTGCCGACGGACGCAGGCCTAGAGGAAGAGGAAGAGGTGACCTGGCAGAGTCCCTGAGGTCTTGGGGAAGGCCAGAAGGCTGCCTCGTTCTGTCTCACCCCCCTGGGGCAGGAAGACCCGTTACAGGCCTCACCTGGGAGACCAGGCTCGCCCCGGGGCGAGGACGCTGGGTGGTGGCTCCGGCGCTAACCTGGCCCTTTGCTGTGGTCCCCAGCGTGGTGTCCATGTCCACACTGTACGTGCTGAGCCTGCGCACCGAGGAGGACCTGGTAGAAGCAGATGGGTACGTCTCTGGAGGCCTGGCTGCTGGCTGAACTGCCAGGCCAGGAGGGGCTCTGGTGGGCAGCCCAGGGTCAGAGGAGCCCTGGCGGCTGCCCCCTCTAAAGGGGGTTCCACCTCAGGCTGTCAGCCTGCTGGGGGCCTGTGTGGGTGGGAGGGACTCCCTGCTGCAGGGGGGCAGCCACGTTCCAATCCCTGCAGAAGCTGCTGTTTCTCTCTGGCCTACTCGGTGGTCCTCCAGGTCATGGGCCTCTGAGAGTCAAGGGCACCTGAGGGGTCCAAGTTGGGCTTGGGGTCGGAGGGGCAGGGGTAGAGGGAAGGACCAGAATGGGACCAGGCTGTGTCTGCCCACTGTCACCCTTAGCATCTGGGGCCACCTCTGACTGTGTCTTCTCTCTCTTTCCCTGTGCCTGTCCCCCTCCCCCTTTCCCTCTCTGCTGCCCCTTAGCTCTTTTGCCGTGTCTACTTCCTGTCTTCTGGCCCTGCTCCGGCCCCAGGACCCTGGGGGGAGTGAGGCCATGTGCCCATGGTATGTGTCTGGACCCCACCCCACCCCTCCTCCCTCTGGCTCCTGCCGCCTCCTTCCTGCCTCCTTTCCACCTTCCCTGTCCTCCTCCTGCCCCTCCTGCTTCTCTGGGACTGCCAGGCCTCCCCACTGAGACTCTCCCAGCCCCTCTGAGCTCAGCCCACCCTTCCCCAGCAGGTTCAGCCAGAGCTTTGGGACCACTCAGCTCCGACAGTCCCCTGTGACCACCGGGCTGCCAGGCACACAGCCCTCCTTGCTGCTGGGTGCGTGCCTGGGGTGGGCTGGGAGGGGGCAGAGGTGCCTGTGCCCTGGGAGGGGGCTCTGCTGTCCCTCTGCGGCTCATTCAGCCTCTGGATTCTTCAGTTACCACCAGCCTCATCAGCTTGGCCGCAAGTCCAGCCATCCGGGCCTTAGACCTCTGTTCCAGCCACCCCTGCCCAGTCGTCTGCTGCTCCTCACCCACTCCGAGCCCTGCCACTGACCCTAGTGTTGGCCCCAGCTTTAACCCCAGCCATGGTCTCAGCCCCAGTCCCTCCACCAACCGCTCAGGTATGGCCATTTCGGGACATGGTTTTGTGGTTGAGGGGAATTTACGCGAGTAAAAGGCCCCAAAGACTCATTGGCGGGAGGGTCTTCTGGAGCCTAGAATGAGGCTCTGGAAAATATTGGAGGGGGTCCCCCTGAGGGGAACAAGAGACAGAGGAGGGTCACCCAGAGCCCAGTGGAGCCCTAGAGACAGCTGGGCCGGAAGCAGCCAGTTCCTCTTCTCAGCCTGTCCCTGGTTCTATCCACAGGCCCCAGCCAGATGGCCCTGCTGCCAGTCACCAACATCAGAGCCAAGTCCTGGGGCCTGGCAGCCAATGGCATTGGCCACTTCAAGCATCCAAAGAGCTTGGAGCCTGTGGCTAGCCCTGTGGTCCCCTTCCCTGGGGGGCAGGGCAAAGCCAAGAACAGCCCCAGCCTCAGTCTCCATAGCCGGGCCCGCCGAGGGGCTCCCCTACCTGGCCTGGGCCCTGCCCAGCCCACTGAGGCCCAGGGCCAGCCAGGTACTTGTCTGACCCGCTACACCTCTCAGCCCAGCCTGGCTAGGCTCACTGGCCAGGGCCCATCTCAGCCCCGTCCCGTGAGTGCACAGCTGTCAATCAGCAGACCCTTGCTGTGCATTACTAAGCACCGGGAATCAGGACAGGAGCCTTACCCAGGTCCCCTAATTGAATCCTCATGGCACTCCTGCAACAAAGGCACAGTCCCCATTGTTCAGATGAGGAAACAGCCTGTAGGCAAGCGAGGTGACTTCCCCAAGGTCGCACAACCCATTAGCAACAGAGCTGGAATTTGTCCCAAGTTGGCCTGGCTCCTTCTGTGTCACCATTTGCCAGGGTGGGGAGGGTGTGTGCAGGGTCAACACCGCCCCCCCCCCCATTTTTCCAAACTCCAACCCTTGGTTTAACAAAGCTAGAGAACCCTTTATTGCAGACATTTTCAAACTGGGTTCTTCTGATGTGCCCTGGGGGTTGAAGGGAGGCTGTAGCCTTCCTGGCTTGAGCTCCAGGTACTGGGCCTCTTCAGCAACTTTCATTTGACGGGTTTTGTGGCGTAAAGAACAAAAGCTTAGAAATTGTGGTTTGCAGAGATTGAAGTTCAAAGTGATGGGGAAACCCCACAGGCTAGATGCTCACGAGGCAGCCACTTCCTGGACCCTGCTCTGTGGCTGGCTCTGTACAGGGCACTGTGGGGTGATGGAGACACACATGCCCTGCTCCCAAAGAACTCACAGACACAAAAACAGAAGTGTGACAAGGCCCTGAGAGGACGCACAGGTGGCTCAGTGACTGGGGAGGGCACTCAGTGCAGGGTGAGGTGGGGAGGGGATTAGGGAAAGATCAGGAAGGGGACCTTAGAGGACAGTGGGAATTTGCCCAGAAGAGAAGTTGTCTGTGTGATATAATACCTGTCCATGGCCCCACGGGGCATTCTGGGTCCTGTTGGGGTCCTTGGGTGAAAGTACACCAGGTGCAGCAAATGTTCAGTGACCAGGGGTCCCCGCTTCCCCTCCCTGGGTGCATGGCCAGGCAGCAGCAAGCTGGAAGGTGAACTGAGACCATTAAGAAAGCCTTGTGTCCCCCACCCTGAGAGGCCCCCAAGCAGAGGTGTGCTGGTAGAGGGGGGTGGGGGCGGGGGCGGGGAGGGATGGGAGGAAGACCCTGATTCGCGTGTGAGTACTCTCCCACCCACCGTGGCTGATTACTAGCTACCTGCTTGAGGGTGCTGAACCCAGAGTGGGGAAAAGGTGTGCAGCCAGGAACAGGCTGGGAGAGCTGGCTCCTGTACACCGACAAGGGATACGGAGACTGTCCCAGCTGCTCTAGTTCCGTCAAGGAGACAGACCTCAGACTCATGGGATCTGACTGGTCCTAGGGCTGCTGGGGAAGAAAGGGTGCTGTGCTCCTGGCCATTGTAGGGGTCTGGAAAGAATGACATGAAGCTTACACTAAGGTGTCAGTGTCTGATCCACGTTGGGCAAGGAAAGGCTTGGCTGCTTCTCATTTGTGTCCTGCCTTGTCACCCTCCTCCCTGGCCCAACAGCCTTTCTCCTTGCAGACCCAGTGCCCTCCCTGACCTCCATCCAGGTGCTGGAGAATTCGATGCCCATCACCTCCCAGTACTGTGCTCCAGGGCATGCCTGCAGGTGGGCTTGGCTATCCCCCACCCCCCACCCCCCAGTACAGGTTCCCAGGTGACAGGAGCCCAGCAGTACAGATGCCCAGATCTTGTCCCCTCAGGGAGGAGCTTCCTCCACAAGGCGGGGCAGTCCCTTCTAGGCCCCTGGAGGCTCCAGTGTAGACTGGGGACTGAGGAATCAGTGGGGAGGGCTGGTTGTGGGGGTAGCCTTGAGCTGAGGAGCCAGTTTTGCCCTTTCAGGCCTGGGAACTTCACCTACCATATCCCTGTCAGCAGCAGCACCCCATTGCACCTCAGCCTGACCCTGCAGATGAAGTGAGTGTGGCCTGGGGAGTGGAGAGACGCCGTGGGCCCAGGCAACTCGGGGAAGGGGGCTGAGGAGGGATGCTAGCTGCCTGCCCCGTGCTCAACTGGCTGTGTGACCCTGGCAGGCTCTGGACTTCGGCCCCTCATCTGTCACATGGGCTGGGGCCCTGAGGGTCATGAGGGATGGTGGATGGGAAAGGGATTGTAGTGGTCTAGCACCCAGCTATTGGGCATTGTTTGCAGGCTGAGGATTTGGTGGCTTGCGTCAGCAAGCGGGGCAGGGGAGGTGGCATAGAGGGCTGGCAGGAAGGTGGCGGGGGTGGAGGGACTTGGAACCTCATTTCCTTGCTAACCGGGCCTTCCCCAGTTCCTCGTCCCCCGTGTCCGTGGTGCTGTGCAGCCTGATGTCTGAGGAGGAGCCGTGTGAGGAGGGGGACTTTCCACAGAGCCTCCACATCCACCAGGACACCCAGGTATGGGGCAACTCGGAAGCTGTGGGCCAGCTAGGCCACAGAGCACTACTGGGCCCCCAAACAGGTGAGGAAAGGGAGCTGGGTCAGAGTGAAGGCATCTCCACAAGGGACACGTGGGGCCTCGGCCCCGGGCAGGGGGGCGTGTGTGCACCACTCACTGCTGAGCATCTCCTGGCCTTGCTCTGGGTTGTAGTGGGGATGGGGTTAATGATCTCTTTGATGTACCCAGTGGGTGAGAAGGTAGATATGTAGGTCCCTGTCCAAGTCTGCATTGAGGGGGGCTACCATTGCTCCCCAAAGCCTTCTGCTGTCCCCCTTCGTGTAACTTGCTGCATAGTCCAGAGCTGCGATGGACAGCCCAGAGGGATGCCAGTTGGGATGGAGGGTGCTGTCCTGACCCCTTTCCCTCTCTCCCCAGGGCACTTCCCACCAATGGCCAGTAACCATCTTGTCCTTCCGAGAATTCACCTACCACTTCCGGGTAGCACTGCTGGTGAGCATGGGAACCCCATCTTCCCTGGAGATCCAGGCACCTGTATCTGTGTGGGGTGCAGGGGAGGGATGGGGGTTTGCAGAGCACAGGGCAGGGACCCTGTGCCCCTAGAGCCCCCTCACCCATTCCCCCTGCCCTTCCACCTAGGGTCAGGCCAATTGCAGCTCAGAGCCCTTGGTCCTGACGGCCACGGACTACTACTTCCGCTTCTACCGCCTGTGTGACTGAGCTGCCCACCCCAAGGCAGCACCACACTGGGGCCTGGGGGTCCCCTGGCGCCCCTTCGACAGTGGATGCAGTGGTTGGTATTACACTGGAGCCCACCGCCCGCCGGCACTCTTGAGAGACTGAGCTGGGCTTGGCCCTCCCCTCGACTGGTGACACTGGAAGTCCTCACACTGGAGTTGCTGTTCCTGCTGGTTGCCCCTCACAGCACAGAGGGGTCTGGAGAGAGCCCTCCTGGGACTGGGACACGCCCGGTTCACGTCTGCCCAGATCCGGTGGTTAAGAGGGTGGGCTGCAGGTGCTCTGGAGGCAGAGGGAAGCCTGGGACTGTCTAAAGCCCAGCCTCCCTGCTTCCCCCCTTGGAGGATGGGAGCCAGCTCCTTTGGCTCTCAGAGACCTGCCCGCCTTGAGATCAGCGGGGCTTGGATTGGAGCCTGAGACTTGGCTGGACCATGGCATCTGTGGGGAGCCGACAGCCCTCACCCTCAAAGCTGCTCCCCGGAGGGGGGCTAGGTGGTGGACTTTTGGGGGTTTGACTGTTACGCTGGACTTGGACTTTGAAGTTTTAAGTGTGGCCTAGGAGGTCTCTTGGGGCAATGGAAGCCAGCTCTGATGGGTCAGAGACTGACCACGTGCCTATGTACACTTAGTGCTTGGTGGAACCAGCGGGCCAGGTAAGCCTTGAACCTGGAGTATCCTGGAAGGGAAGTTCCCTGTGAGCTTCCAGGAGGTGGTGCAGCCCCATGGCCTGGGCTCCTGGGGGCTGCGAGCTCTCGGTGTCAGCGGCCCATCATTCTCTGAGCAGAGGAGCAGGAATCCCTGCTGGGCAGATGCATATAGCTTTTGCTGTTATTAATGAAGTAATTACTAAAATGCACTTAAACTGGGGCAGGAGTGGAAGGGTGGAGATGGAGAGCCCAGAGTGGGAGAGAGCCCTGTGAGGACACCTGCAGAGACAGGACCTGGCTCTTATCTATCCCATTCCCAACCACCAAGGCTCTGGCCTCTCCCTCCACTCCTTGTCTGCTGGTGGCCTTGCCCCCACCAATCAGGGGTTCCCGTGCTGGGCTTGGACAGCCAAGATGCAGGGACCCATGCTTGGCAGTAGGCCCTATCTCTGCCCACTCCTCCCAGGAGCAGAGCAGGGACCTAAGTTAGGTCAGAAGGCTTGTCTCAAGTGCCAAGTCTCAGTGGGCACCTGCAGCATTCTGAGGCCACATCCAGGCTCATGGAAGAGTGTGGAAATCATTTAGCCATGTCTGCTATGGGTTCAGACATGGGGACAGCACTTGCCATCTGTCCTTGCCCTGGGATAGTCAGCCACCTCTTTGGGAACCAGGCCTTGCCCCTCTCCTACCTCTCACTCCCAGCTTTGAATAAGACTTTGGAGGGTGATGGGAAAGGGCTGAATCTTCAAGCCTGTGAACTGCAGGCCCGTTTCTGCCATAAATCTCAATGCACTTACCCTAAGGATGGGGAGACACTGGGGAGGGGGAGGGAGCTACCAGGGCTGTGTGGCCTCTCAGCCCCCTCCCTCATTCTGACATAGGAATGACATGGCTCCCCACACCATGCAGGGGGGCCCAGCCTTACTTAGGACTACTGTTCTCCCTAAATGCCTTAAAACTGCCGAGCCCCACCCCTTTTAATAGGATTCTGGGGCTTCCACAGTGGGATACAAGCTCTTAGATGGCTGTCCCTCAGTCCCTAACTGGAAAGTGACCCTCCACTGCCCCCTGGAGCCCATCTGGACACAGCCTAGCCCCAATCTGGTTAGCAGCTGGCTGTTGCCATGCCTGGGGAAGGGGTTCTCAGTGCAGAGGTTGGGGCCAAGCGGGGGTAGGGGTGGGGGGTGTGTCAACCATGGACCAAAGTTGCTTTAAGCCCAATAAGGTGAAAGGGTGTCAGGGAAGGTTAATGGGCTACCTGCTGGAGGCTGACAGCTGCCTAGCTGGTAGGTAGGTGTTTGGGCTCCATGCCCTACCCAGGGTCCAGCAGCCAGCCATCTCTCCCTTTCTCTCCCCTTTGGCATTTTTTTCCTGGAGCCACTGGGCTGATCTCCCCCAAGCTTCAAGCTACACATAGGGCGACCCCTGCTCACATTGTATCTCCCATAAAGGCCTGTGTGTGCAGAGCACCCCTCCCTCCCAGCTAACGCCCAGTCCCCATCCCTGAGCTTTGACTCATATTTATCATGTACCAACTCTGACTCTGGAGTAGGCAAAGGGAAGCAGCTCCAGGCCTGCTTGCTTCCTGTCTCCTGAGCTGTGCTTTCCTTCTGAAGTAAACACGTACACAAATACATGTATAAATACAGCTTTGTATCTGAGCTTGCCTCCCTGTCTCTTCTTGAGAGTGCTCTGATGGGAGGTGAGTCGCCTGTGGGGCTGAGACCAACTGTAATCCCTGGGGCCCCTGAGCCAGATAGGTGCTTTGTACCCCCATTAACCTGCTCCACTTCATGCTCGGCTTGGGAAACAGGACTCGGCAGCCCTTTCCCCAGCCATACCCCATGGATCTACTGCTGCCCAACCTGTGTTCAAAGTAGTCACCTTAGGGAAAAACCTTCTTAGGGGACAAACTGAGCCTTGCGAGGGTTGACCAGCCCAGAGCATTCAGAGCAAGGGATTGACCCAGGGCAGATCTGATTGGTACAGGTTCCTAGAGAAGCCGGCTCTAGAAACAACAGAAGAGAGGTGTGTCCCCTCCTGTCCACAGGTAAGCCTTCAATGTAAGGGTTAAGACACCCCTCCTCCACCCTCCTGCCCCTCCAAGGGGGAAAGCAGGGCATCCCAGCAGCAGGAACCATCTGAAAAGCAGGAGAGAAACGGAGGGGCTAGGACTGGGTTAGTCAGGTAGATCCCAGAACCAACACCAGCACCCGCTACACCTTGCCTACTGCACAGATAGGGTGGACTCATATCTGCCTTTATTGTGAGCAGGAGGTTGGACACTTCCAGCAATAGTTACAAAAATTAATTTACAAAAGCAGGGATTCGGTGAAGCTGCCTGGTTGGAACCTGAAAGAGAGGGGAATCAAAATGAGACCAATGACCCTTCTTTTTACCAGCTTTCCTCACTGAACCCCCTATGCTCATGGGGCAAAGGCTGCTGGGCTCACCACCAGAGCTGATTCTGTGACCCGTTTGGTAGATTATTTGCAGAAAAATTTTGTTTCTTTTTTTAAATCACATAGTTAAGATTTATTTTAATTCCTGAAAATGTTCAGACTAACCACAACAGTACTCCTTGCAGCATTTTAAGTCCCAAATCCTGACCCCCTCTGGCCCACTCCCCAGAACGCATAAGCATAATCAGAGGAAGCCTGCATCCATAGCCTATGTAGTACATTCCAAAGCCAGGCTGAGGCCCTGGGCAGTGTGCAGAACTTAGAACTGATAAAGCAGGTCACCCTTGGCTCAGAGCCCCATTAGGAACAGAGAAAGTGGCACATGTGACTGGTGACCCTAACCATTCCACTGAGTCTGTCTCTGTTAACCAAGGACTTTTGCAGGCCTGAGGACACCATTGATGTGGGTGTGATAAGTCTCTCCAGGGTCCCACCCCGTCACAGATCTTACCCTTGGGAACTCATACGTAGATGCCGACCCACAGCAGCAAGAAGAGGACCCCAAAGCCCATGAAGAGAGAGGCCACCAAGGAGATGAGGAGCTCTTTGTAGATGTCCCGAGTGTACTTAGTGGAGGTGACCTCATAGCTGGCAAGGTGGTTAAGGAGGAGGAATGGACAGCACAGGGTAGGAATCCTGCCCAGTGCACCTCTGGGAGAAAGGTATGGGCTATGGGCCGTATGGGAGGCTTGTTTTGGCTCAGTGTAGCCAAACAAAGGGGCTCTAGAGATGACCTGCACCCTGGTGCTCCATACCACCCTGCTACCACCCAGGAGAAAATGAAGCCTGGAGGGGTTAGGTCACTTGCCCCAGGTAACACAGCTAATGAGTGGTGGAGCTGGACTAGTCCTCAGATCTCTTAACACCCTTCCTTATACCACTTACCGGTATCCAATTTCAGATTCCCCATCCCCAGCCTCCAGTCCAGCCAGGCCCTCTGCTTACTATCTTAGAAATCTGAAGAGCAAACTGAGCTCACCTGAACTTGGAAAATAAGGCCATAACCTGACCTTGGACATCAATAGCTCTCACTCGACCTCCTTACCTTCTTCCATCCCCACACTAGAACAAAGCTGGCAGGGTGCATGTAACCGGCATGTTTTCTGCCTCAGTTCCCCACATCATTAATTCTGGCCCACCTGGCTGCCCAATGAAAGGATACACGAAGAACCAGGCAGTGAAGAACATGCCAATGGCCAACAGCACCACAGTCAGATGGGGGAAGACAGCCGGGTTCACTGGGCTGGTGTATCTGCTCATGGCCTCCAGCTCCTAGGGGAGGGCATAAGATCAGAGCCATAAAAGATCCCATGACGTCAACTGGGGGTGTGGGGGTGTGCGGACTATGGGATTACCAAGGAGTCTTGTGCTACTGTGACTGCTGCAACCTGGGAAATATGGATATCCTTCAGAACCAACATCAAGTGATTCTATTTGGGAATGACAATAATTACATTTTAAATTAAGGTGGTCTTTCCAATATGAGACAAGAAGGGCATCTGAGTCAGAAGCTGAGACACAGAAGGTGACTGGCTAGCTAGCTACAGAGCAATGGTTCTTCACATTTTCTGAGGCCACAGACCACTTCACATTTTCTGAGGCCACGGACCACTCTAAAAAAAATATGATGAAAGGTGTGGACTTACTGCCTGGGAAAAACCACATATAAGAAAAAGTCTGCTTATAATTTTAGGAGCTTTATGGACTCATGTCTGTGGACACTGGACCAGTACCCAGATCTCAAATTCTAATTCTGTATTCTTCTCACTACATTATTATGGAATCTCGGGATCACCAGGGAAATGACATTAGTTAAAATTCTGGCTCTACTGAATAACATGAGTCTCAGTCAAGTACAGTTTTAATACCTATCTCACAGGACTGATTTATAATTTAAGAAACATGACCAATGTCAAAGCCTCTGGCTATTGCCTGGCATAGAGTAGTTATTCAATAGGTGTTTGTTTCCTTCCCACGGTTTAGGGAAGATTATGAGATAATGCCTGTGGAAGAGGGCTGAAAACATACAGTTCTGTACAAATGTTAACTTCCATTGTCACCCACCAGCCAAGGCTTCTAAAATCCAGAACATAACAACTCTAGAGAAGTCAATTGACCCCATTGTTCTAAGAGACACTGGAATTCAATTCAACAAACATTCATGCCACCCCCCCAAAAAAAATGACAGACAATCGCTGCCATTTATTGAACCTTTAATCGCACTGTGTTTGGCACTGGGAGCACAAAGATGAATAAACATCATCCCAGGGCTGAAGGCACGTTAGACGGTGGTCACCAGGAGGCGTGGCAGATAACAAAGAAGTGCAGGACAGGTGGCAAGAGGTCTGTACATTGTGGGAGCTTCCAGGAAAGGGCGGCTAAGTGCCTGACAGTTGGAAATGCTTCACTAGGAAGGTGACATTTACCCAGGGCCTTGTAGGATGAGTACGAGTTCGGCAGGAGAAAGAACGTTCCAGATAGAAGTTTGATCACAAGTAAGAGATAAAGAGCTCGAAGATATTAAAAGTAAACCTCACGCCCCGCACCCTTAAATATCGCGAGATCAACACCTCAGCCTAAAGAGTCCATGGCAAGGAGCTTCCCTTCCCAGCCCCTCAACCCAAGCCGAAGGATATAGGAGCCTCCCGTTCCCTGGGTATCTGGCGTCCGAGACCTTTGCGAGGGAAGCGGGGTGTGGGATGGGCCGTGAGGGGTCCTCACAGCCCAGTAGCAGACTCCCTTCAACCCTCTCACCATTTTGCCGGGCGCTAGGTAATCCGCCTCTCCACACACGGAAGAACACGTCGGCAGGAGCAGGCGAGCGGTCCCGCCGCGAGAGGAAGTGCGCCCGCGCAAGTGGCATTGTGGGACTTGTAGTTCTATGGTTTCCGGTGTAGCGGGAGCTGGGGCTTGGGAGGGCCTGGGGTGGAGTGGGGGAAGCGGTGGATGAGGGAAGTGTTGGGTCGCTCGCTGAGTAAGTCCGTTCACCCTGCCCTGCTGCTTGTCAAGAGGAAAAGTGGCCGAAGGGGCGGGGCCTGCACTGCACTTCCCAGGAGGCTGTGCGCGGCGGCGGGTTACGTGACGAGAGCGCGGGCTTTGTAAGGCGCGGAGCGAGCTGAGACTGGTGGTCGAGCTGAGGCGGGAGCGGAGCAGAATTTGTCTTGGGCGACAGCGAACTAAGCGCTAGCTGCTGAGGCCTAACGCTTGTAAGGCCAGGTGAGACTCCATGGGAAGCGTCTCTGAGAGCGGCGGGGTCCGCTTTGCGCTGGGCGCTGTGGTGGGCCCGCTGCCTCCCGAGGCGGAGATGCGAGCGCGGTCCCGCCTGGCATTGTATTTTTTTCGAGTGTTGGACGCATACCTCCAGTGAGTGGGTGGGTACGTGATAGCTTTAAGTGGCACCCAAACAAATTCATTTTAACTAGGTTACATTTAACACATATTAATATATAACTGATACTGCGTGAGATGAGCTCTTTTTCAACGTTCTTAGTGTTTAAACAGTTGTATTCACTTAAAGAAAATATTACGTGAGTGAAAGTACAGGTTTTAGTTGGAAGTGGCAAAAAAATGAGGGTGGCTTGGGCCCGAATGAAGTTTGGGGAACACAACGCTAGGAAATACTTGTTCAGGGGCCTGAACCACAGAAATGCAATACTGGGCTAAGTGTCTAGATGAGGACTTGGGTGGGGTAGGAGCCTTGGAGTTCACATTTTAGACTTAGTGGTGGAGATAAAATACAAAGTTCCTTTTGTATTTTTAAGTTCCTAGGACTTAAAAGTCTTAGCACTATTATGGTGAAATAGAAGCTCTTTAAGTGCTGAGGGATACTAAAGGGAGATTAGTGCAGTGTGTGAGAAAGTCACCTGACTCCCATTCAGATGTTGTTTTTGCCAGTTCTTCAAGGCTGCTACATATCAGTCAGGGTTCTCCAGAGAAATGGAGCAAATAGGATATGGGATGTATAAAGAAACTTACCAGGTGATTGTAGGGGGTGGTATGTTTGAAAGCTGTAGGTAGGTCAGCAGGCTGGAAACTCATAGATAGGAGTTGATGCTGCAGTCTTGAAGCAGAATTTCTTCACAAAACCTCAGTTTTTGTTCTTAAAGTCATCCATATGATTTGGATGAGGCCTACCCCCATTATGGAGGGCAATCTCCTTTATTGATTATATAGGTTAACCATATCTACAAAATACTGTCACAGCAAAACCTGGATTAGTGTTTGACTAATAACTGGATATTATAACCTAGACAAGTTGACACATAAAACCAATCATCACAGCTACTAAGAGGAGGGAGGTGGAGGAATGAGTTGGGGATATTCAATGACTGGTATAAAGGCACAAAGGAGGAATGAACGTGTTCGCAAATTGGCAAGAAGATGGATACTCACATGTGTACCACTTTACACAGCTGTGTAGTTGTATCTGTCTCATTTCAGCTTCATTGTCTAACCAGTATTTGCCTGCACTTCTGCCTTTATGGTCCCTGGACTCCTTAAGCTGGACCAGGCACTCTGGATTTGTGAACAGTATCTTATTCCTTAGCACCCTGTTCAGTTCCTGAAACTAAGGAAGCCTTAGTTCTTATTAAATGAGTGAACTTGCTGGACTGCAAATTTCTTGACAATGGGAACTTTGTCTTGTTCATCTTTTCATTTTCTACAGTACTGACTTGGTGTCCTTTTTATTGTGCTAAAATTTTTTACCTGAAGGCATGAATTTGCTTTATTTGCACCCTTAAGTTCTTCCTTATCTTATCTTTCTTTTTTTAGCTGTCCCTCCTTCCTCTGTATTGCTATGGGTATTCAAGGCCTGGCCAAACTGATTGCTGATGTGGCCCCCAGTGCCATCCGGGAGAATGACATCAAGAGCTACTTCGGCCGCAAGGTGGCCATTGATGCCTCCATGAGCATTTATCAGTTCCTGATTGCTGTTCGCCAGGGTGGGGAGGTGCTGCATAATGAGGAGGGTGAGACCACCAGCCATCTGATGGGCATGTTCTACCGCACCATCCGCATGATGGAGAATGGCATCAAGCCCGTGTATGTCTTCGATGGCAAGCCGCCACAGCTCAAGTCAGGGGAGCTGGCCAAACGCAGCGAGCGGCGGGCTGAGGCTGAGAAGCAGCTCCAGCAGGCTCAGGCTGCTGGGACTGAGGAGGACGTGGAGAAGTTCTCTAAGCGGCTGGTGAAAGTCACCGAGCAACACAACGATGAGTGCAAGCATCTGCTGAGCCTCATGGGCATTCCATACCTCGATGCACCCAGCGAGGCAGAGGCCAGCTGTGCAGCCCTGGTGAAGGCTGGCAAAGTCTATGCTGCAGCCACAGAAGACATGGATTGTCTGACCTTCGGCAGCCCAGTGCTAATGCGGCACCTGACTGCCAGTGAGGCCAAGAAGCTGCCCATCCAGGAATTCCACCTGAGCCGGATTCTGCAGGAGCTGGGCCTGAACCAGGAGCAGTTTGTAGACCTATGCATCCTGTTGGGTAGCGACTACTGTGAGAGCATTCGGGGAATTGGGCCCAAGCGGGCTGTGGACCTCATCCAGAAGCACAAGAGCATTGAGGAGATTGTGCGTCAACTTGACCCCAACAAGTACCCTATGCCAGAAAATTGGCTCCATAAGGAGGCCCAGCAGCTCTTCCTAGAGCCTGAGGTGCTGGACCCAGGGTCTGTGGAGCTGAAGTGGAGTGAGCCAAATGAAGAAGAGCTAGTCAAGTTCATGTGTGGTGAAAAGCAGTTCTCCGAGGAGCGAATCCGCAGCGGGGTCAGGCGGCTGAGTAAGAGCCGCCATGGCAGCACGCAGGGCCGCCTGGATGATTTCTTCAAGGTGACCGGCTCGCTCTCTTCAGCTAAGCGCAAGGAACCAGAGCCCAAGGGCTCTGCTAAGAAGAAGGCAAAGACTGGGGCAGCAGGGAAGTTTAAAAGGAAATAAATGGGTTTCCCTTCATTGTACCTCTTTGACCACAGAATAATCTGCCTTGTATGCTCAAGAGCTAGAGAAACCCCCCCATGGAGTCGGGAGGTTTCTTTAGCACCATCCTTCTCAGTAGTGATTTTCCCTTTTTTTACTTGATCTTATGGCAGGAAGGCCACAGAGGTACTTATTTGTTTAGCTCAGGAAAGCATGTCAGGCTCAAACTACCTTTCAGTTTAGTGGACACAAAATTCATGTTACATAAAAGCAATAGCAACAAGTTTTGAAGAAGGGAGGAGATAAATGGTGGAGACAAAAGACTAGAGAAACAATGTCCTGGCCGGCCAAGGGTGGCTAATGATATGGAACCAGGACTGCATGTCTCTGGTTCAACCTTGACCCACCTTGAAGGACACCCAGTCAACAGATAGGAAGAGCTGAGAAGACAGGCAGAGCTGGAGTCCCTGGAGTTGGCAACAGGGATTTGATTTACTGACTGTGTGTCCTGGAGTGGGCATAAACTTGAACTCACTGTGTAACTTGAGTCTTTACAGTGGTTATTTGGAGACAAGGTGGTGAAATTTTTCTCATGGCCTCTGAGGCAATCAACTGAATTGACATTTTGGGATAAGAGGCTGTTGTCATGCAGTGTTTTTGTTTTAAAGGTATGAGAAGAGAGTCAAAATTAAAGTAACTAGAATGTCATGTTCTTTGAAAACATCTCATATATCCCAGGCTTCAGACAGAATACATGTAAACTCAACATACTGGAATTATATTCTATGAACAGGTGGTTTGAGTGGCCACAAGATGGTGCCATGCTCCTTAGAATGGCCAAAGCATCTTCGGTGATAGGTCAGCCATTTGGAGGATGCCTAGTTCTTTCTAGAAAAGGAGTTTTAATAAATCGAGTAGTTTTCCCTTTTTTTCACCTGCTGTGTGAGATAAACTCACAATTCCTTCAAGAAAGTCACAATTTAGATCAACTGCTCTGTAGCATCTAAGCATTTACTAATCTGTAAATTATAAAAGCTGCCATTCAAAAATCACTTCTTGGGGGAAAGCCGGGACGGCTCAGCGGGTTGAGCGCTCGCTTTGAGGCCATGAGGACCGAGGATCGAATCCCGGCTCCGGCCCAGGCAGGACCCACGTGCTGAACTGGGGAGTTCCCACAGTTCGGTTCTCTAACTGTCTCTGTCTCTCTCTCTATCTGTCAAAAAGTAAAATAGAAATAACTATGCACTGAAGACAA
>PVKE010001128.1:0-108960 GCA_004027555.1 Craseonycteris thonglongyai | reverse complement strand
TTGGGGAGTATGGCCATTTTAACTATGTTAATTCTTCCAATCCATGAACATGGAATGTTTTTCCATTTCTTTGTGTCCTCTTTAATTTCTTTTAGGAGTGTCTTATAGTTTTCAGTGTATAAGTCCTTCACGTTCTTTGTTAGATTTATACCTAGGTATTTCATTTTTTTGTTTGCAATGGCAAAGGGAATGGATCTTCGATGAGATATTTTTTATGATGTTTTCTCTTTTTTTAGCTGAACAGCTGTTGTTAGTGTGAGTGCACTATATGTGTGGCCCACCACAGTTCTTCCCGTGTGGCCCTGGAAGCCACAAGGGTGGACAGCCCTGAATGACTCTAGTCTGTCCGTTGGCGAGAAGAGCTACGAGGGAAAGCCCATTAGCACGGGAGGATTGGGGATGCTGACGTGGTGCGATTCCAGCAGTGGTGGTGGGGATGGCGGCCGTCTGGTGACCTTTGAGCAGGGGCCCGAGGCAGGACGGAGCAAGGGTGCTGGAATTTGGAGCAGGAGACTGCAGGTCGAGGGAGGGACAGGTATGGGCTCAGAGGCAGATGCGTATCTTTGGCAGCATGTCTTATGTTCCCCTGTCCCCCTCTCTCCAAGCTGTTACTGGCACGGTGGTCCCCTCAGAAGACAGGAATGCCGTATGGCCACAGGATAGACGTGGTGGGAAATAATGGTGCTGGCTGGGGACAGGGGCGGGGGAAAGAGATTGGAGCACGTTGGAGTTGAGCATACTCTTCAACCTTAGCTCCTTTGAAACAGCTGACGTTTCCTTGGCCCCAAGCCGGCCAGAAACCAATCTCTCAAGGAGTCACCTGTCAGCGATGTAGTAAATCCACAGGTACTTTTTTTTTTTTCTCCCCCAAAAGGCCGTGGGAACCGAATGAGTTGTCATCCAGGTTGAAGGACCCGTTAAGCCAGTCCCAGGGCCTCCTCTGTACTTGGCGTCTCTTTTCACAGGAGGTTCTCACGGACATGAGACCCATACATCCCCTGGTGTACATATGGCCCAGTGTTGCGCAGAGAGAGCGCAGGGTAGTGAGGTTGTGGCTGCGAATGTCCCCTGCCAGAATGCTCAGCAAGCTAGCCAAGAAGAAAGCCACAGACCTGCCTCTGGGTGACAAGGAACATGTGACCCTAAATCCCACGCGACACCCACTGTGGCCGATGGTCACACTTCATTCATTCCGCTAACAACTCACGGCGACCTTGCATCGTCCCCCTGTTGTGCAGAGAGCAGGGGCCTGGTCGGGATGCCCTTAGTCTCGACTGTGTGGGACAGGAGGTCAGTCAATCTTAGACTTGGGTTCAAGTGCATGGGTCCAACGTGAACAAAAACGTACAGTTATTAATCTAACTACTTTCTCTGATGTCCCCATCCGCCAAATGTCCTTCTGGATTCTCGTGGACAGCAGATGAGAATGTGTGTGTGTGGATGAGTGAGAGCGGGGGAGGAAAGATGGGAGGGGGTGAGGAGAGGGGAGAAGGAGGGTAAGGAGAGGGGATCCATGAGGCTTTTTAGAAGCCAATGCACTGAGGGTGACGCTGATAGGAACCGGGGCCACAGAATCAGGAAGACCTGGAGCAGGTGGCCCGGGGCGGGTCAGTACCCGGGCAAAGAGCCCTGCGGTGTCTCCACGTCTCCCCCGGGCAGCACGAAAGTGCAGCGTGACGCACTAATCAACGATCATGATAATGCCATGGACGACACTTCGCATTTTGCGCTCTGGACCCTGTTTTATGAGGCACAGGCAATGGACACTTTGCACGCAGATAGGCTGACTGCATTGTGTGTGTGTGTGGTAGGGGTCTGCTTCAGTCTTCTAGAACACTTACTTCGAATGCAGAATTGCCTCCTTCCCTAGCGGCACCGAACAGGTTACCCCACCGGAGCAATCACGGCCATAAGACCCCCCCAGACCCCAGACGCTGGCTTCCGGAGGACTTTTATTTCCAGATCAAAAGGGCCAGGTTTAGAGCCCACGGGCGTGAGAGACAGTTGCTCCTGCGTGTGGCCCCCTCCCCCCACACCCCGGGGCAGCCGGGGGCAGCTGGGAGGGGTGTTTCCTCAGTCCCGGTCAGCGGCTCTGACTCACCATCCCTGAGGAGGGCCAGACGTGAGGGAACGAGGTGACCTGTCCATCTGAGAGCTGCTGTGTGTGTCCCTCCCCCGACATGCATAGAAGGACATGCACCTCATAAGGGACCGACTCCAGTCCACCCAGAGAGCCCACCGGAGCCCCGGGACATCTGGAAGCCCCTGGCTCTCCCGTGGCCTGCAGGGATCAGTGACCAGGGACACGTTTCTATTCTGAGCTGAGCTGAGGTGGAGGGAGGGGCCGAATGCTCATCCCCGCCCCCGGTTCATGGCAAAACCCTAACCCGCAATGGGGGGCGGGACATTAGGAGGTGGGGTCCTTGGAAGTGATAAGGCCATGAGGGCGGGTCCATCAAAGTGGGATTAGTGTCTTTACATACAGGACCCCACACGGCCCCTGCCCTCCCTGTGCCGTGCAAGGAGCCACGGAATCCCCCCTTCCTGACCTGCAGAGGGGGCTGATTTTTGGCTGTGTCCTCATGGGGCAGAGAGAGAGCGAGCTCTGGTCTCTCCTTTTCCTTAGAAGGACAATGATCCCACCATGGGGACCTGACCCTCGTGACCCTACCTACCCCTGATCACCCCAAAGTCGCCCCCTTGTAATCCCCCTCCCGCCCCCCGCCCCTCACTGGGGATCTGGGCTTCAACACATGAACTGGGGGCACACAAACATGTAGTTCCTAGTATCATCTACAAACCCACTCACGAAGAGAAGCATCATTTGGTAGAACGGAATGCAGGCTCCCAACCTCTCACATGTACCCTCTTGGTGAGTTTGAGTTTCCACGTCTTGCAGGTTCTGACAGTTAGGAAGCCAAAGAGTGTCAGAGGCCATGTGTTCTAGCGCCTTCATTATACACAAGAAGGGTTTGGGGCCCAGAGAGGCAAAGCAAGTCACCTGAGGTCACATAGCTGGAGTGAGTCAGGGCTGAGTCTGGTCTTTCTGGGGGTGCGTGTTCCAGACGATGCTCCCTCAGGCCGCCTGAGGTCAGCGATCCAGGGCCCGGAGCCTGGGAATCCGCTACTTACACGAGCCTGCAGCCTTAACTCTATTTTCTGGAAGCCGAAACGACATCACCAGGGTGTTTCTCTCTTCCATTACAGGAGTCATCCCTATTTTATTTATACTGGGCAGCGACATGATTTAAATCAAATGTGCTTGGGCCCAGGGGACATGTGACCTGAAAGAGGGTTTTTGTGGCAGAAAGAAGAGCCAGCGGATACTTATTTCCTGCCTTTCAGGGGCCAGTGACGTCCTGGTACAAGGGGACCCATCAATACACGGTTCATAAGAGGCTCTCTATGGCGGCGAGGTGGGAAAATCTTCCCAAGGACTCGGGCCCATTTGTAACCTGGTCCTGAATAAAAGAAGGGATTGATCGGGGCTTGGACGGCTCCCGTGCCCGGGGGCCTTCCCGTACCCACCACGCCCAGGCGGCTCCTGCAAACAGAATTCAACTGGACGACTGTTCCCAGAGAGCGAGCGAGCGAGCGAGGGGGCAGGGGCGCGTGGTGAGCGCAGGCTCCTGAGCGCGGGGTTCCGAACACGGGCGCACGCCTGGGGGTCTCTGAAATAAAGCGGCTTCAAAGGCATCCGCGGGAAGACGTGGTTGGTCTGCACACCCGTGGGAGGTGAAGTGGGGGGCTCTTGGCATCTAGTACACAGAGGCCAGGGGTGCTGCTCAACACCCCACCATCCACAGGACGGCCCCTGCGCCCCAGATCGGAATGTCCGGAGTGTGCCGGACTTGACAAGATTTACCTGAAACGGTTCAAAGTCCCGAGAATCTGAAACATGGAGCACGGGCCTGGCCCGAAAGGTTCCTTCCTCTCTCTCCCCCCCAGACCCCCACCCGGTGAAGTGTGTGTGTGTGGGGGTAGTCGCATCGCCCCTTCTCACCTCCTCCCAAGGTGCTGTGTGGGAGGAGACGACCAGAGCTCTATCTGCGTCCTCACAGGCGGCCTCAGTCAAGACACCTGCCCACACTCCTGCTCACCTGCCCGAAGGTCACCCCAGTGCTTAGCGGCTCCCTCCCGCTTCCGAGGCAGGTGAACTTGAGCGGACACCCATCTCGGCACTGGGAGCAATGGGACGGCAGGGCCTCAGGGAAGCCAGAGGTGCCCGAGGGCTGGAAACCAGGACCCGTACCAGCGCCTGGCACATAGCAGATGCTCAGCTAACGGGGTTCAACATTTCCTGCGGGGAAAACAATCACATCTCTTGCCTCCAATGGTCGTCAGGATTAGAAGCAAAAGGGAGAGTGGGGAGCCCGGCAGGCACCACGGCTGACAGTGAGCAAAGCTTGGGGGATGGGGGACAGAGGCCTGGGGACACGAATGAGGGAAAGGCATGAGGATGGTGCAGCCGCGGACGGCTCGCGTGGAGCCTGGCACACAGAGGGGGCTCAACACACGGCCCGGCGGAGAGGAGGAGAAAGAGTCTGCGACGGGGTTTCTCGCCCTCAGGGCTACGGGCATCCGGGGCCAGAGGATTCCTTGCTGGGAGCCATCCTGGGCACAGGAGGGAGTTCAGCAGCATTGCTGGCCTCTACCCACGAGAAGTCAGGAGCCCGCCTCCCCTTCCGCCCCTGTCGTGACAACCAGAGTGGCTGTGGACACTGACAAGTGTCCTCTTGGGGCTCAGCCCTCCCCGCTGGACGCTGCTGGTCTAGAAGACAGGGGGCTGGCCCTCCCTCAGCAAACGCTTGTTGGCAGGAGACAGGGAGGGAGGAGGGAGGGAAAGAAAAAAGGAAGGAAGCAAGGAAGGAAGGAAGGAAGGAAGGAAGAAGAAAGGAAGGGAGGCCAAAGAGAAGTGCAGTGCAGGTGATTAAGGGGCATTGAGTGCCGTTGGGTGCGTGGGTGGCTTTGGGTGCCTCCTGCCAGCATTGGAGCGTAACCTCCGGGCAGGTGATGAGGGAGGCCGGGTAGGGGAAAGTGAAATGTGTACTCTAAGGTGACCAGACGTCCCGCTTTGGGCGGGACAGTCCCGATTTTTAACAATTTGTCCCGAGTCCCGCGGCGTTTTAAAAAAGTCCCGATGTTTGGAAAGAATGCACGACCAGCTAGGGAACGGCGGGAGATAGACCCAATTTTTCATCAAGAACCCCCTCCCCCCCGGTCAACGGTGTCCCGCTTTACCGATGTTAAAATCTGGTCACCTTAGTGTAGTCACCACCGTGTACAGGCGGAGGGGTCCCCCGGGATGGTGTGGCAGGGGAGAGAGGTCACGTGAGCTCAAAGGCCGAGGGGGCAGGAACACATCGCCCCTACAGAGAGGGAATCAGAAAGCCACGTCCAGGACCTGCCTGTAGGAATGAGCTGCCTGCGAGCTGAGTTACTGGGCACCTGCCTATGAGCATCTTCCTCTTCCTCACGTCCCAAGTCCTGAGTCTCCTGTGGGTCCACCCGCGTCCCTGCAGGTCCACGTGGTGCCCAGACAAGGGCAGCAGACGCCTGAGTGGTCCCCGGCTTTTACCTGGCCACCCACCCGTCTGTCATTCTCCGCCCGGCAGCCAGACTGAGCCTCTGAAATGGCAGATTGGAGGCTACACTTTTGCTCAAAATGTTCTTTTTTTAAGATTTATTTTCTTGTTTTTGACAGAGCGAGACAGAGAGAAGGGGGAGGGCCCAGAGCCGTCTCCATAGTTGTACGTCATCTGTTTTTGACATGGTTTTGTTCCACACAGGTGGGCGGGGGCCGTGCAGGGCAGGAACTGGGCTGGGGGCCTCCCGCATGGGAAGCTCACCCCAGTTCAGCATATGGGTCTGCATGAACCGGGGCCGGGACTTGATCCTTGGACCCCAGGGCTGCAAGGTGAGCACTTCACCCCCTCAGCCATCCCGCCTTCTCATACTCCTTTGCTTAAAATCCCTCCATTTCTTCCTATTTTTCTTCGAACAAAGATCGCCCTCATACCAATGCCTGCACAGCGCTGTGTGCGCCCTCTCTCTTCTCAGCATTCTCTCCATTCATGACCAGACCAGGACCTTTGCACATGCTGCTTCTGCCCCCTACAGTCACCCGTCCCCAGCCTGCTGCACTGAGTGTCCGCTCCCATATCACGTCCGCATGGAAACGCTGCCGGCCGTTCGCTGGCCAAGTCCCACAGCGGAACCGTCTCAGGATGAACGCTTTAATGTTCCCCTCCCTGCCCCTGTCACAGTCCTGCTCTGTGGCTGACACCTGTCCCCACCCAAGGACGAAGCTGCTTCCCGAGGGCAGGGGCCATAACCTGTCTGGCCCACTCCTGGTCTTTGCTCCTACACAGTTCAGTAAACGTTTGCAGAATCCATAAACGCACGAACGGAGGAAGGGAGAGATTGGCCTGCGCCAACTTAGACTGTGTCCCTTTCAGGGGTCACGTTCCACGCCTTCCTTCACAGACGCCATCAGAATAAAAGATGGGGACTGGCAGACCCGGGGGTGTGTCCTGCCGGGGAGGGACAGGTGACTGGAACGGTCCCCTGGCTCTCCAGCGTACAAGCTTCCCTTTCCCAGCCCCTGCAAGGTGACTGTGGGTCCTCGTGGGACCCTCGCAGGACCTCCATCCCTCAGCGAGAACCACTGGTCAGGCAGAGTAAGGGGTCCGGGCACATGCACCCACTGTTCCGACAACAGCAACGTGTCACCAAGCCCTACTGCCCCGGTCGCAGGAAGGGGAGCTGGCCCCTGGCTCAAGGAGTCCACAGTGCCAGCGTCCCCTGGGGGCGCGTGGAAAACGCGGAACCCCAGGCCCCACCCACGATTCGCGTGCTGAATCGGTGTGCACGCAAACGAGACCCCGGGCGATTTGTGCCGAAGTGTGAGACACGCTTGGCTTAGAGCGGGCTCGTCGGAACCGGGGGACGTGTTCAGCTCTGTGTGGCTAGGGCCTGCCCTCCCCCACCCCCAGTTTCTGCATCCGGAGGTCCGGGGTGTGGCCACAGGCCATGTCCCTCATGCACGGTCATGCTGATGTGGCCGTTCCAGCATCATCCCGCTTTGGGAATGGCTGCTTGTGGCCTTATGGGGGGTCCAGGCAGAGCTCAGAGGGGCCCAGGAAGGCATTCTAGAAGCAAGGCATGCTCCGGGGATGTCAGTCATCAGCTGCGCCTGGCGCTCAGGGGCGGGGCCGGGGCGTGTGGAGGTCAAGGAAGCTCTGCTCTCTCGTAACCTGCATCGTCCAGGATGCCATAAAACATCCTCCGATCATCATCCTCGCCATCCTCACTGTCGCTACCGCCGGGCTCACCGTGCCTCGAGCCTCGTCGTGAGCCTTGCGGTCCACTCGCGTGGTTCTCTGTTTCTTTTTTGAAATCATTACAGTCGCACGGGACGTTGCCCAAACAGGACACGGAGTTCCCTGTTCCTGCCCAGCTTCCCCTGCCGGTAACGCCTTATGTAACGGCAGGGCAATATCACAGCCAGACAACGAACACCGATCTGTTCAATCTGTTCACCAAACGCCAGCCCTCGTGTGAGTCTCGCCTTTCCTACGCGCGTGTGTGTGTGACTATTTAATCTGCACAACAGCTATGCGGATCCCATTTTGCAGATGAGGAAACCCAAACACCAAGAGGATAAAGTGACTTGCACAGGGGCAGGCGCTGAGTTCAGGAAGTCCGGCTCAAAGCCCTGACTCCTTGTCGCTTTCATGGCAAGTTCCGGTATTTCTGCAAAACTCATGGACCAGGGATGGGTGTGGGGGTGTCCGTCTCTCAGAAGGACGGCTGGGGACCACATGGTGGCTCTGGGCCCATCCGAGGGACTGGGTCCTCTGGGGAAAAGCCCCCCCTGGGGAGTGGGGGTGGGCAGCCACAAACTGGGGAGAGGCCTTAGCGGCCCAGCCCTGCTGTCTCCCGGGCGGTCTCAGGCTGCGCTCAAAGGCATGCCTGTCCCCGGCGCCCGCCCCCGCTACCTGGTCTGCCGATGTTCACAGGGCTGGCGTGGGCTGTCTGCCAACATCTAGACCAGACAGAAACCTGCTGTTTCCTGGCCCAGCCCCCGCCCTGGTGCCTGGCAACCCCACAGCAGACTGCTTGTAAGGGAGGGCAGGAAGTAGGAGGCTGGCGCGGGGGTTCAGGGGGGGACAGGCGTGGGCAGCCAGGACACAGGGAGGCCTTGCACCACCGAACAAGGCCTCCCTCATGAGCAGGGCCGCCACCCGCGGCCGGAGTGGCCAGCAAGCTGCGGTGCACAAGGGCCCCTTTGGCGGTCGACTTGTACGGTTAGCTGGGTTCCTCAGAAGGGCGCGTCCCTGCGCTTACAAATGCGTACGGACCAGCCGTGCACACGGACGGGGATGGCACAGACCCACGCACGCTGCCCCATTTGTGGCCGGGTCTCCGGGGCTGCGGGTGAACCCGTAACGCTGTCGCTGTGGTTAGGAAAAATAGCTTTCCTTTCGCTAGGAGACAAAATGTGCGAAGCAGAGGAAAAATAACCCCCCAAAATGTTCTAACAAACCCACTCTGGATTTGGGAGCGATTTTGCCTGGACGTGGGCAACTGCTGTCGGGCCTGGTAAATACTGTCCGCTCTGAGCGCTCCAAGCCTCAGTTCCCTCGGCTGGGAACGTGCAGAGAGGTTAGAAGGATCCACCCGGAACGCTTCACGTCTTGAGCTCAGTGTGGGGAGCACGCGGGATCCAGAGGGTGGTGTTAAGAAGGGTCTTTACTCCTATTCTGCCCGGAGGTGCAGAACATGTCGCTTTGGACTGGCTGCATGGGTGGGTCATAGCCATCAGTTATCAGTCGGTCGTGGGAGGGTCGTGAGCCCTGCCCAGGGCTTGTCCAGCCGAAAAGAACATTCAAACCTAACTGCTTCAAAACCAAACTCGGCAGCGGCCTCGTCACCAGTTTTGACTTCTCAAGCCAGCCTCAGTCCATGAATCATTTCAGGATTACAGGGTCCCCTCTGAGCACCATGCATTTCACTCTCACTCCATCAGCTGCCTCTCCGTGAAAGGCATCGATACCTCTACTTGCCAAAGGAACCCATACTGTGTGAGCAGCACAGGGCTCCAAATGACAATCACACCCTCCCATTCCATAAAAGGAAGCCCTGCAGTGAGAGACCCGGAAGCCAGAGAAGGATTCAACGGACATCTGAGGAGCTTCCTGGTGGCCACAGTGAAAAGGGAGGCAGGGTATTATAGACCTGTCATGTGACACCTGGCAGCTTAGCCACAGACAGGGGACAAGCTGGGGCCTGGTGCAGTGTGGCTGGTAGGTATGAGGCACGGGGAGGCCGTAGGTAAGGAGGTCCCGGGGTAAGTACTGGCTGGGACCAGGCTGGGCCTCTGGCTTTCTGCTCAGCTCTGCAGGATGAAACCCTCTGATGCGTGATGTAAAAGCACAGCTCTATGAGCCCAGCCGGTGGGGAGGGAGACCCACGTGGAAGCCGCCGCGAGATGCAGCCAAGAGACCGTGGAAGTCCTTAGAACACAACTCAGTCTGCTTCCCGGGCCCTGTGGGACTTGGCACCCTCAGGGCCTGTCTCTCCACTCACCCCAAATGCACGGCTCCATCTGTGTCCAGTTCTCGTGCTGCGCACGGGTCACTTGGGGCATCTGTACACCCCACCCTCACCCTTTGCCTCTCAGCTGCAGTGCCAGCCCCCTGGAGAGCCTTTTCCCAAGAACCTGTCACGGCAGGGCCTCCGTTAAGTCCAGACTCTCTGCTTCCTTCCTAGCACCCCGTTATAGCAGACCATTCTCGCTGTCTCGGTTTACTTGCCGGCTGGCAGGTCAACACCTGGCCTGGCTCTAGGACGTCTAGTCTCCCATGAAGGCAAATGTACGGCTTCCGTCATGTCTCCTTGGGCACCACAGCCCAGAACCTGACACACGGCAGCTGCTTATAAAGCCGGGCGGATAAGTGACCCCTGGGAGGTAGACACAGAACGCTCGCTAGGTCAGGGAACGGACGCTCCGAGAGCGTAGGCAGCCTGCCGGCGGCCCGAGGTCTGACCCCCAGGCCAGAGCCCTTGACCCTCACACCCAAGTGCTCTGCAGCCACATCAGAAGACCGCGGCTTCAACTTACTCTGCAAGATTCGAACCCCCTCCCCGCTTCCTGGATGAAATCGGGACACGGGGCCACCCCAATGGGATGACCATATGCACGCCTCCCAGAAGATGCCAGAAGCGGGCTAGGAAGTCGCAGGCGTGCCTGGCTCAGGCCCCAGCAGAGAGC
Organism: Craseonycteris thonglongyai; assembly: GCA_004027555.1. Taxonomy (NCBI): domain Eukaryota; kingdom Metazoa; phylum Chordata; class Mammalia; order Chiroptera; family Craseonycteridae; genus Craseonycteris; species Craseonycteris thonglongyai. Next base: position 98,684 of record PVKE010001128.1, on the reverse strand, counting down.
AAAGGGGGCTTAGACAAGACCCCCCCTGTGGGCCGGACCGCCGCCACGTTCCCCTGCTCGGCTGTGGCAACCAAACGGTGGGATCCCCAGCAAATTAAGTTTATTGACTCAGGCTGTGGGTGCCGCACAGAGAGGAGATTTTTCCACATGGCCTCTCTAGGCTTGGGGGACTGTGCGCTATTGGCAGCGGGCATTTACCAAGTTTCAAATGACAGCTGTGGGTGGGAGGGGGTTGGGGAGGGGGCCAGGCCACCCGGCCGCCCCTACTCCGTGCTGACTTCCGCGTCCCTCTTCCTGAGCCCCCTGTTTAATCTCCACTCGGCTGGCTTGGATAGAGGAAGGATCGGGGATAAAGCGAATATTCTGCAGACCCCAGGGTCTGGAAAGAATGAACTTTTCAACCCCAGACAGACTTAACCGGGCCTCTCGTTGTTGGCGGCCGCGATGAATTGCGAGGCGATCCCATTTCTTAGGTGTGTTTGCCTCCTGCCATGTCTTCATGGTTCTTTGAGCTGTAACTTCTCCTTGGGTCATTTACGGCTGGAGAAGAGAGGCGACCTTTTGAGATTCATGACCGATCATACACAGTAGAGGCCTGGGGAATGAGTGGCCAAATACAATGTTCCTATAAATAAATAATGACAGCAAGAGCTCATATTTATGAGACACAGCGCATGGGCCAGGCACTGGCTGGATAGGTAAGGGCCCTATCTCATTAATCTCATCTGTCCTTCTGTAACAGAATAAAATCCAAGCTCCTTATCACGGCCAATGGTCCAGCCAGTGCCCACCTCCAGAAACTCCTCTCTCTTCCCCTCACTCTTCACTAAGCTTCAGCCACCAGAGGCCACGCTCACGCCTGCCCCAGGACATTTGTATACACTACTCCTCGGCCTGGAGTACTTTCTCCTCACCTCCTCGCATATCTGCCTGGCTTATTCTCATCATTCAAAGCTGGGGTTGGATATATCACCGTCCCCACAACAAGCCATGACCCATCTCATCACTTTGCATCTTTATCACTTCCGCTGCCTTGAAGCTTTATCTGCGTGTGTGCTTAGGTGTTTAGAGTCTGTTGCTTCTCAGGAGCTCCGTGAAGGCAGGGACCTTGGGTTCCTAGTGCGCCCAGTGCCTGGAGCAAAGCAGAGACAAAATAATTTCTCAGGGACAGGATGAAAAGGGACCTGGGACTTGGAACCTGGGTTTAGCTGACCTTCCTCCACGGTCTGGGGTCCGAGCCACTGGGCGACATGGCCTCTGCACGGCACTGCCTATGGAGTCGGCTGCAGCGAACGTCCCCGCAGGCTGGGATTTTATTTTGTTTCTAGACCACTCCCCTTGGGCTCCTAAGCCTGTGTTTCCCTGTGGAGCAGCCTAGGGGGAGGTCCTGGCTCAGTTCTATGATGAGCTATGGCTGTTTCCTGAACGCTGCCATCAAATTGGTATCTCAGCAAAATGCAACCCCATGCCACGCGGGTGGCCGACTGACCTGCGCTCCATTCCTGATGCCACTACTTTCCGCTGTGTGACCTCGGAAAAGTGTCTCAACCCCTCTGTGCCTTAGTTTCCTGACCATTAAAGTGGGGTTCATGACAAGAATTCCTTCTTTCTCTCCTAGAACTGGTTTCAGCAGTCAAGGAGTTAACATCTGTAAAGCACTTTGAACAGTGCCCTGTCCGTAAACAAATGACATTTGGTAGTTAGCAGCGGCGGCAGCAGTAACAGACGTCCCTACCTCTCCCTCTCTGGGGACGGGCACACGAGGTCTACCCGAGGGCCGTGCCTTTCACCCACGTATGCTGGCTCCGCAGTGAGATGGCGATCCTCAGCCCTGGCGGCCCGTCAGGAATCTCTGATGCCCAGCGGCACCCAGCCAACCACGTCGGCCTCTCTGGCGGGGGCTCCAGCATCAGCTTATCCGTCTCCCCAGGTGACCCCAATGGGGAACTGAAACTGAGAACCCCTGTGAGCCCCTCATGCTCAAAGGACCCCAACACTATCTGCTATGCACCTTCCCTTCCCATAGATTTTTTTTCTTTTTTTTTCATTTGAGAGAAGTTAAGAGAGAGAGAAGGGGGAGGGCCCAGAGCAGGCTCCATAGTTGCACATCCTTAGCTGTGACATGGTTTCCGTCCACACAGGTGGGTGTGGGGCCACACGGGGCGGGAACTGAACTGGGGGCCTCCTGCATGGGAGGTGACAACCTTCGCTGCCATCCCAGCAGTTACCAGTTGCACCACAGTTCAGCACATGGGTTTGCACAGAACCAGGCCGGGAATCGAACCCCGGACCTTGTAATCACCAGGCAAGCGCTCCGCCGCTGCGCAATCCTGGCATCCCCAGTAGACATTTTTAAATTCTATTTGAATTCTAATTTCTTCCTACTATCTCATGCTGCCATTTTTACTCTAACATCCCATGCCGCTTGTTCCCAAATTACCAGCTAGTCTGTTCGTTCTCTTTTTCTCTAGAGCAGTGGTTCCCAACTGAGGCAGTTCTGGCGATGTCTGGCGATATTCTAAACATCGTGACAATGATGACATAAACTTGGGGCAAAGGTGGTCTTGGGCTCTAGTGGCTGGAGGCCAACGACACTGCAACACATCCTACAGTGTCCAGGACGCCCCCATAGAAAGGAATGATCTCGCCCCAAATGGCAACAGGGTTGAGGGCTGGGAACCACCAGAGAGGTACCCTTTCTGTGGGTGTGGGGAGGCCAACCGAGGCCCGCTGAGCATGGGAAGAAGGAAGGAGGAGGGAAGGGATCTCATGGCACTGAACACTAACCTCCAGCCACATGCCAAGCAGACGTTTCTTGAATAAGGACAACAGCTGATGTCCCCCGAGCGTCTACTGCGGGCTACAGCGGAGCTGACCCAGCAGGCATAACCACAAGGCAGTTCTGAGTGGGTGGAGAGTATCCCTGCCTTACACGTAGGATAGCAGGGACCGCGACGCTGCCAGGTAACCGGGCCGAGATCACAAAGACCTTGCACACAGCACATCCAGATTTGAGCCTGTGACGTCTGACTCCAAAGTCAAGACTGTCCCAGTTCACACGTGCTGAGCCTCTCACCGTAGGTCAGACAAGGTTCCGAGTGCTTAATCTCCACAGCAACCCTGTGAACTAGGTATTACAGCTGTTGTCATCATCATCATCATCATCATCATCATCATCATCATCATCATGCCCACTTCACAGCCTGGGGGCATGGAGGCCGAGTGGCATAAAGTCACCTGAAGGGTTTCACACAGCTGCTAAGTAGCAGAGATGGGATTTGAACCCAGGGAGTTTGTACCCACAGTCTGGCTCATTCCCACCTCAGGGACTACCTCTAAGAGAATGAGAAGGATCATGCTCGTCCCTGCCTCAGGACCTTTGCACAAGCTGTTGTGTCTGCCTTAAACACCCTTCCTCTGGTCTCTTTGCCCAGCTAACTCTCTTTTCACCCACTGGATCTCAGCCTACACTTCAGTTTTCTGGTACATCCCCCCTGGCCCTGAGACCGGAGGAGTTACATTCGTTAAACTCTCCTCACAGCATTTCACAACTTACAATGAACTTGTCACATGTGCATGTGTCTGATGAACACTAGTGCTCTCTTGTAGACTGCAGGCCCTGTGCGGGCAGGAGCCCTGATGGGCACTGAACCCCCCAGGCCTGATGCCTGGCACAAAAAGACAGGCTTGTCCACAGCTTATGGTTGAGTGCATGATGCCAAGAACCTGAAGCTGGGACAGCTTCCCTCCCAGCCCATGTCCCTGTCCCCAGAGAGACACAGAGCCATGCAGCAGGGGTCCTGTCCAAATGCATCCGAGACGGGTCAGGGTCAGGGGAGCAGGGGCGGGGGCCATGCACCCCCTCCCGGGAGCCTCCCCTCGTCCCGGTGGCCGATTTGATCCATTTTCCACTCAGCACTGGTTGAGTTCTAATTGATTTTCCGCGATGGTCCCTGTTCCAGACGGGAGGACGGCTCTGTTTACCGGGGCAGGGCTTGGAGGACGGGCCTTTTCTTCCTGCTGTATTTAATGCTGCGGCTAATCACGGAGATTAGACTCCAACAATTACAACAGCTAATTAAAGAACAATGCGGTTTTTGGCATCTCCGCGCAGATGGCACCCTTGGGAATTCCTAACGCGGGCAAAGCAGGGATAATTAAAACCCTGGCTCTCCTCTCCCCACTCCAGCAGCTGGATCACGCTGATTAAACTGCAAATAAAACACACGAACCCCGCGCTTGGTCGTCTACCCAATTTCACTTCGAAGGGCTTTCAACTGGAGTCGTACACAGAAGGAGCCGTAAACAGCACATTATTTAAGCAGAGCCGGTGATGTCGTCATCGCCATTTGCTTCATGACCGACACTGGACATGTGATGGGCGTGGAGGCTGGGGGGCCATGCGGCCGAGGGACTTGGAGGAGCCACTGCAAAGCTGGACGCCACTCGCTCCTGCTCAGCGGCTACAGAATGTCACCAAGGCACAGCTGTTGTCTCCGGGATTATGATTCTCCCGGGGGGGAAAAAACAAAGACCACGTTCTTCCCATGTCCCCACAAATGCTCGGGTTTACCTGGAGCCGGCTCTGGATTCTACTCTGGGGACTGAGGGCCGAGAGAGAGAAGGTGCCAACGTATGGCTTTTGTGGACACGCAGAGAGACTGTTACAAAAAACATACCGAAGTGGCTCAGAGCCAGCCAGCTTCTGATCTTGGATGCAAGGGGTCTCTGCTAAGTAAGAAAAAGCCTGCCCTTGAGCCACCGGGAGGCTTGACACAGGAGCAGGGACACCATAAAGCGTGTGTGCTTCAGACGACACGCCCAGATCCCGCTGATGTCCCGGGTGCACGTCTGTGGTTTGCTCGCTCCCTCCCTCCCTCCCTCCCTGGGTACCAGGAGATGGGGGTGGGGGGAGGGGGTGAGACAAAAGAGAGAGTGAAGAAGGAGGGAAGGAAACGTGAGAGTGACAGACATGCTGTTTGAAAGCAGCCAAAAGTGACAAGAAAATGAAAGTACTCCAAGGGAGTCCACACTGCACGTGTGTGTGTGTGTGTGTGTGTGCACGCTGAGGCTAAGTGTCTTCCCCTCCCTGTTGGAGCTGGATGCTGGCTGGGTTCTAGAGCGATGGTGAAAGGTCCTTTTGCCCCCTCTCTATCACAGAGTTTTGTAAAATAAAACACCAACAATAAAGTATTAAAAAAAACCCACAAAAAACCAAAAGGCTGAGCTGCTTGGGCGCCACCCAATGTCCGATCACGAGGGAAGTGTCTACTGCCCCCAATTTTGGAACCTGTCTCAGCACAGACAGGGACAAATCCTGTGTGATGGGCACTGATCCACAGACTACACTTGGAGAGTAGCTCCTTTCTCAAAGGTCTCCCACAGGCCCTGGGAATGCACTGAATCCTCGTCAAGCATTTCTGTTTAACGGTCACCACATGTTCATCGGCGACAAAAAAATAAATAAATAAAAGGAGGCTTTCAAGTGCATATCAATGTGGGAAACAGAGACCCAGGAAGAAATAGACCCAAGATTAGATGTCAGGATGACGATTTCACTGCTCTCTTTCCTTGCATTGTTTTCAAGCTTTTTTTTTTTCTTTAAAGATTTATTTTATTGTTTTTGACAGAGACAGAGAGAGACAGGGAGAAGGGGGAGGGACCAGAGCCGTCTCCATAGTTGTACGGCATTACTTTTTGACATGGTTTCACTCCACACAGGCTCTCTTATAAAACAATTATTGTACCATAAAACAATAAAGCTATTTGTAAAAAGATCTTTCAGCTCTGAAGGCAAAGAATTAAGATGCTTTACTGGAATGTGATTTAGAGTTATTTAGATATAAGTGTTTATGTATCTTAGTTATTATATTAAATATAATAGTTGTCTCTCCTGGGGTTCAATAGTTGCATATCTGCATGCAACCACACAGCGGAATTCTGTACAAACAATAAATAAGATGTTTGCAACGAATAGGCCAGGCTATAAGGACACGCTTTTGTAACTCGCCGAGCAGCATCAAATCAATATTATTCAACAGTTTTTGACCCCACCGAAGCAGCAGCTTCACGTGGTGTAGCCTAATTAACAGTGTTAAGTGGGAGAGAAAGGGTCGCATGCATGGGCTCTGAGATCATCTATGTACAAACGTGCACATACACGAGGAAGAAGGCTGGAACCATTATATCCCAAACGGCGGCTTTTTTTTTCTTCCTTCTTGGTTATTTTCCAAATTTCCAGGCATAAGAATGTAAGACTTTGATAAGCAGGAAAAAAAAAAAAAAAGGGATCATTCACATGGTTAATTCAGGGAAATGGCTAGCATTCTTGAGATAGTTTTGATCCTAATTTTTATACCATGTGTAAGAATGCCACTCTTAAAATATTGCGGACATTTGTGTTTTGGGGAATAAATGGCAAATTTAGATGAATGACAAATGAACTGGGCAGGAATCGGTGTCTCTGTGTTGGACAAAGAGGCTGTGATCACGAGGGACCAAAAGATGAAAGTGTCCCCCTTATGTGAATCTGCCATCCAGGATCTTGTGACCTTGGGCGAGTCACTTCCTGTTTTTTCCTCAGTTCCTCCACCTTTACCAAGAAGGGTTTTGGAACATTGATTCCTAAGCTCCTCTTCCAGCTTTGAGAATCCACGATCCTATTCCGTGACAGCCACAATCGGCTCCTGAGGTCCCAGAGCCCAGTGCCAAATGAAAGTGGTTCAGAATTTCAAGAGAGTGATATCAGAGCATTCCACCGAGAGCTGTAGCCGGAGCACACAGCCCTGGGAGACCTCCCAGGGGACAGGCCTGTGACACTGGCCCTGCTGGTGGCAGAAGATAAAATGCAAACCGCCATCAACTCAAACAAAAGGGGCTTGAAAAGTGTTGGGCAGACCGAGTGTGTAGATTCCGATGAGCATCTCTCACAAGGGAGTTAAAACAGTTAACAGCGAGGCTGCGTCCAGTGACTAAAAACGAGAGACGCTCGCCTTTTCCTACCTGATCGCGGTCCGTTGCTATTTTAAAAGCAACATTTTACCTCTGACGGCCAAATGGTACTTGGCTTTCACAGGACTGCCTGTGTTTCTCGCGTCTTAAATTCCACCGTGGCGAGCCAAACTCGGCCAACCTTTCCCTCCGCTCACATCTGTGATCAAGATTAAAGTAACACACCGTTGGCCGTGGCGACCGCCGTTCAACCCTGAGGATAAGATCTGGTAGTTTGCAAAGTACTGGACGCCAACCACACGCCCCATCAGCATCTGAGGCTGACAGCACCCTGGGCTGTCGTCACTCGGACCCCGGGGACAGCAGGGCCATAGTGGAGCGGCCTCTTCTGTCCCCCTCCCTGCCTTGGGACAGCAGGACAGACGCAACACGCACAGTGTAACCCCGCTCTCTCTGTCCCAGCCAGAGACGGGGGAGACACACAGGCGTGCTAGGCTTCCAATCACAACCTATTTACTGTGTGCACATTTCTAACGAGGGTGAGGGTCCCCCCAGCGGACAGGCAGAACTCTGGTGGTCACAGTCAGCCACACGGAAAGCAGTGAAATGTAACAGTGAGTGAGAAAGGCAGGAGCAGGAAAAAGGATCAAAAAGCAGTTTAAAAAAGGCCTCCGGAGCCCCTGAGTGGAGAGCGTCAGCATCCCAGATGTCATCGGGGGTCACCGGGCTTTTAGCTGGAAGGGATGGTGAGGTGTCTGCCCGCGAGGCTGAACGCATGCCCAGCGTCCTGTTTCAGGAGGTAAGGAAACGGGTGGAAGGCTCCCCACGCGTAAAGCCTAACGCTTGAATACCAGGGTGGCCTTATCTCCCAAAGGCACCACCCGGCTGCCGTTAGGCTGCACACGGGCGTATTCGCCGCCGCTCTGCACGGTCACATAAAAGCGTTCTTATCGTAGGTCTCACAGGATCGTCTACATCAGGCATGTCTGGCCTGTGGTGCAGGACGGCTTTGAAGTTGGCCCAACCCAAATTCTTAAAACGTTATGAGGTTGTTTAGGGAGGGGGGGGCATCTTTGTAATTCTTTTTCTTTCTTTCTGTTTGAGATCACGAGCTATCGTTGGTGTTAGTGTATTGCATGTGTGGCCCCGGCCCATTCTCCTTCTTCCAATGAGGCCCAGGGAAGCCACAAGGTTGGACAGCGCTGGTCTGGACAGAACAAAGGCTTGCAAACTTTTCCAGTAAGGGTCAGAGGGCGAAAGACTTGCAGCTCTGACACAGGCCACATGTTCTGGGTCACAGTGGCTTAGAGCGGCCATGGATCACGTGTAACAGATGGGCGTGGCCGTGTTCCTAATAAAACCCCACTTACAAAAACAGGCAGCTGGCAGACGCTGGTCCACGACCCACAGCTCATCAACCCCTGGTCTCTTAGAACAGGGGACACGGCTCTGGGCAGGCCTGCCCTGCCTGGGTTCAAGCCATGACTCCCGCCTTTTTCATGACTGAGACTCGGTTTCCCTTTTATAACACGGGGCCAATAACAACCACATGGTTGAGTTATGGTAAGCACTGGATAGACCCCATAGCAGAGACCCGCCAAAAATGAGTTTTCTTCCCCCAATAGTTACTCTTTTCATCAATGTGGGTTCTTGTCTTGATTCTTCATCCACATGGTTCTTTTTAACTAGTAGTGGTCTTGCTTGGACATTATGGGGGTTGCTCCATAGCCCACCCTCTTGTTGCTCTTTGCACAAGGCTGACACACAGATGTTCTCAACTGCTCTTCTGATAAGGAATCAAAATGCGGAAGTAGACAGTATAGCCGGGGTGGGGGTGGGGTGGGGGTGAAGTAGACTCTCAAAACCGGCCATCCCTGGCCTTGGGGCTGCTACTTGTGCAAACGTGGGCTCACATGCACGAGCACACATGCCCACTGAGAATGCGCCCCTGGATATAGAAGGGGCGGCCGACCTTCGTGGTTAGGGGCTCCAGCTATGACTTCCGGTTCAGCCACTTGCTGGGTGGGTAACCCCAGGTAAGGCCCTTGACTGCTCAACTTAGGTTTTTTTCATTTGTGAAATGGGGTTCATAATAGCTTAGGTTCTAGAAGGTGCTACCTTGACTCATGGAGCACTTAGTGTAGTGCCTAGCGCAGAGCAGGCGGTCCATCAATACCTGCTGGGTAAGCCAGTGTGGTTGTAAGGATGGAATGAGAACCGTTTTCTGAGCCCCTGTACTTGACAATTAGGAAGCTCAATAAATGGTCACGGCTGTTAGCGACAGGTCCATATAAACTTACATACCGGGGGTGCCAAAAAAAAACGTATGCACATTTTAAGAGCTGCTATCTATGTCTTACTTTTTAAAGTTAAATTGAATTATGATAGCAATGCATATAGTTTGACATTCACTCAAAAGATGGTGTTCATCCAACGAATGCTAGGGTCACCGTGCAACAGGCAGGACAGTCAAAGACAATGGCGGAAGCAGGGTGGTGGTCCGAGGAGCACAAGACCACTTTGAAGTGGTAGTTGAACTTCGAGAACATTGTAGAAGTACAATGAGGAGGCGTGAGTATGCAGCAGAGCCTCCGACACACATACAAAACTGCATGCACGCGTGATAAGTTTGAGACGCACGGTCGATTGAAATGACATGCGCAGCGATACAAGTGCACACTTTGGTCAACGTGGCTCAAGCAGTAGTGGGCCATCATCAGAAGTGTCTGGACACTGCACTTTGAGCACCTCTTGTCATGGCAGAAGTCAAAACGTGACTCTGTATTCGTCTTTTGTTGCCGGTATCTATTGAGTATTACTAGTTTAATACCATGTTCTCCTTTCTTAAAATGTGTACACATTGGAGATGCTGGGATGGCTCAGCGGGTTGAGCGCTCGTCTTGCAGCCCCGGGGTCCAAGGATCAAATCCCGGCCCCAGCCTGTGTGGACCCATATGCTGAAATGGGGTGTGCCCCCAGTTCAGTTCTTGCCAGGGCAAGCTTCCCAAATGGGAGGCCCCCAGCCTGGTTCCTGCCCTGCGCAGTCCCACGCCCACCCGTGGAGTGAAACTACAAAAACGAATGACGTGCAACTGTGGAGACTGTTCTGGTCCCTCCTCCTTCTCTCTGTCAAAAACAATAAAACAAAATATTTTAAAAAATGTGTACACATGTTTTTGGCGCCCTTTGTATAGGTGCAAACACTCTTATGGACACACGTGTGGTTGTGAGCTCTACCAGGGCAGGGACCGTATCTGAGACAAAGCACATGCCCGTTAAAGAACTGCTTATTTGTTTATGAAACACAAAACACACACGTGAACACACAATTGTAAGCGCTGATGGCTGGGCTGGGCTCCCCAAGGTCCTTGTAATTCTCCATCCACATCCATCTGTCCCCTGGGAGCGGCTGACGAATGGGTGGATCCGGGTCTGGGATTATGACGTGTCGCTGGCCGTTCGCGGATGCCGGAATGCCACCGCCCACACTTGGGTCCCCTGTGCTGTTCAGCACAGCTGCGGCTCCGGGATCCCACGAGGTCACCCAGCCTGGGGTTTCCATGGAAAAGGTCCCCGCCAAAGTAGGGGATGAGCAAGGAGCAGCACAGTCCCCAGTGCACACATCAGAGGGCCTGTGGGCACCCGAGGACACACGAGGACTGTCCCCTGATGGCTGGGGGAGGCCGTGGCTTTGAACAAAGACAGTGTGTGTGTCAGGAAGGAAAGAGCCATCGATCCCCTGGTTGGAGCAGGAAGGCCACCTTCCCGGGGTCCCCCCTGAGTCCCGCAGCCCCTGGGCTCCATGTGTGGGTGAGGCTGCTTCTAAGACAAGAAGGCAGTGACCTGCCTCGGAGGGACAGGATGCATGTGCAGCCGCAGCACCGCCGTGCCCACGCCACACGAGGGCGGAGGCCGTGTCTGCTTGGATGACGTAGACACACAGCCTGGCTCCTTGGCCCCGAAACACCATGAGCCAACGTCTGCCTGCGGCCGTGCCCAAGAGTCTCCGCTTAGTCAGTGGAAACAGTGCAGGGAGGCCAGAGGCGGGCTTTGGCGTGAAGAAGGCAGCGTGCTGGCGGACACATCTGCTCTCCATTTAACGCTATTCTGGGTTTGGTTGTGGTCACCCTGTTGTTTAAGGGGGAGGGGAGGGAATTCAAACACATGCTGGAGAGAAGAAATAGGTGGGTGCATCTTTGTACGTAGACACACACACGACAGATGCTAACATGTCCACATTACTGCCGGCCACACTCACTATCCAAGACGTGAACGGCCAAGGTTCAACCCCCCAGAGGAGGATCCCAGCGTGCCCTTCTCCCACCACCCTGTGGTCTGAGGGCTGGAACGAATCGTACGTGGGGGCGTCACGTCTGGAGCTCAGCAGGATGGCCTCCATGTAACGCCTCCCGCCCGCTCTGCTCCACGGGGTGAGGTCCGCTGGCCAAACAGTCCTCCGCGCCTCAGGAACCAGGCACGGTCCCCCTGAGTAGGGGCGCCGGTTGTCTGCCAGCCCTCGGAATCATTCGAACAGGACACTCGTGTCCTCCCCGGGGACCCTGTGGTCACCTCATGCATTAATACTGCGGAGCTGGCCTCCCCCAGCTGCTGGGTGGTCACTCTGTACGAGCATGCCACCCCCCTACACACACACCCTGGGTGGCCTGCATGGCACGGAGCAGCCTCCTGTCCCACACGGTGAGTCCACTGTGGCTGACAAGCTGGGGTTCATCCCTCCTGTGTTGGCCGTGCGTCCTGGGCTTGGGCATCTCCTAACCTGGGGCGGGAATCGCTCCCTCTCACCCACCCCGCTTCCCGAGAAAGGAGACCTGTTAGGATGCCCGCTGCTGAGAGGACTGTTGCAAAGGTCCCCTCAGGAGGCTGTCTTGCGAAGTGGCTCCCACGCGCAGCACCCCGGTTGGTGCCATAAGACTGAGGACTTGGGTGTGCAGACCGCAGACCCTCATCCCATCCCCAGACGGGCCACTGAGAGCCGCCCAGCACCCATCCTCCCCCCGGGCCTCTGTCACCCTCATGGTGCGTCTCAATTCTACGACCTGCGCCTTCCAGCGTGGGGCCCGGGCAGGTACCACGGAGAAAGCGCAGGCGATTGGCGGTACGAGCGGAGAGCTTCCGTGCCCACGAGACGCAACTCAGGGGCGAAACCCCGAGGAACCGGACCCAACGCACCAGAACCGCCAATGACCTGGAACGTCTTCTCGGTTCCTGTCGGCAGACCCTGCGCTCAAGGTGTGAGACAAACCACAATTGAAAGAGAAAGTTGCCTTGGGAGTTTTTCTCGGGTTCGCCTTTTTCTCCGGCCCAATTTCCTTCAGCAGCATCGTGAGAGCCACACGTGCCACGTGCACTTCTCCAGTAGCCACATTTAAAAAGAAAGAAGGGACCGGGAGCAAGAGGATTGAACCACCTCGGTCACGTGACCCCATCTATTACAATCATGCCGTTTTGTCACGGACAGGATACGTGGGCACATTCGTGAAATCCTTTTCCACTGACGGGCCCATCCTGCGCCCGTCGGAGACCTAGACCGCAGCTCCTCTGGACCCGGCCGCGTTTCTAGTGCCCGGCGGCTCCACACGGCTGCTGTCACCACACGGGACAGGTCAAGTCCGGGGCTTGGTCCTAGTGGCGACTGTTCAGAATGCTCATTCTGGGCGCTCACAATAAATCGCTCATCGCTCAACAGTCGCTTCCTTGGTGACTTCTCCCACCTGGCGCACCATGATTGACAAGCTGATTTGGGGCTCAGATGGGTCTGTCAGGACCGGGAGTGCGGGTGGCCAACACCTCTCCTCCGGCCAGGGCCTTTCCCAGCAGAGAGGGGGCTACAACCAAAGCTGCCTGTACCCCCACTCCCGGCCTGCCCCCCACTCCCGGCCTGCCCCCCACTCCTGGCCTGCCCCCCACTCCTGGCCTCCTTGGACTTGCAATGCACGAGTACTCTGCCCATCTTTCATGCAAATGAACTTACATGTTAGAGCAAAAGCGTGTCCAACCCCCGGCCCCCATACCCCACGCGGCCCAGAACAGCTTCAAAGGCGGCCCAACGCCACTTTGGAAACGTTCTTAACATAGGATGAGATGTTTTTTACAACCTTTTTTTTTCCAGCTCATCAGCGATCGTTAGTGTGAGTGTATTGTATGGGCGGCCCTGGACCATTCTTCTTCTTCCAGCGTGACCCCGGGAAGCCAGAAGGTTGGTCACCCCTGTAACCGTCAGTGAGAATAGCCCGGGAGAGGCAGGCATCAGGGGAGGCCCAGGTCATGCCCAACAGAGAGAACCGAGATGAAACCCTGGGTCCTACCAAGAAATCGCAAGGAAGACAGCTTTGACGGAGCAGGGCCAGAGGAGAAAGGCCAGAGAAGGGCCGACGCGGTCGGCGGACCCAGGCCAAGACGATGCAGACCGCACCGGGCAGCCATTGGAGTGTCCGAGCAGGAGAGGGACGCTTTGGCTGCTGCTCGGGGAATGGACTAGAAGGGTGACCCTGAGGGCAGGGGGACCAGGCAAGGGACATCAATCCAGAAAAGCTCTGGAGGCCTGAACTAGGGCAGTGGCTGTGGGAAAGTGGAGGACAGATTTGAGGGTCATTCACATGTAAGGTGGACAGGTAGGATTTGAGGGGGAGGGGGGGCAGCACAGAAAAATCTGAGCTAGGAACAGGTGAGCAATGGGCAAGTTCGGAGGGAAGACGAAGCCTTCCTTGCACACAGGAATATCTTGGGAGCTTGTCCGGGGATCTGTGGAGCGGAGGAGATCTTAAGGAGCCTCCTGTTTCCCCAGGAGACCAAGCCGTGGGCGTGTGTGTGTGGGGGGCCCGGACTCAGCGCTGGGGAACCCTGCACGTAGGGGCTCGGGAGTATTTGCAGTACCGCAAGCTCAATACAGGCCACTGTCTCCCAGGAAGGAAGAGAAGGAACAGAGGCGAGAATTAAACCCCTTTTTAAAAGAAAACCCTATACTTTGCAAGGATTTATACGCCTTGCTGGGGCTGAATAATACGGTTTTTTTTACAGTGACAGTTGGTGTTATATAAGACCTTATAAACCGCCAGGACAGCGGCTAACGAATATCGTATTGCAGGAATAGTTTCCTTTTCCAAGGGCTTTTTATAAAGCACCGTCCCTGGCTCGTGCGGGCAGGCAAGCCGCACGGCACCTCCCCTGAGAGAGCAGCTAGGGGGTCTTCTCTGGGGCTTCTGGTCCCTGTCAAGGTTTCGGGGCCCCGGAGGAGGTGGTCGCTGGCAGGGAGGGGGCTGGCGTGCCGTGCACACACCGCCCCCAGGCAGCATCAAAGCTCACGCTGGCCCGTCCCGGTGGAATTCAGCCTGGCTAGACTTGCCCTGACGGATTTAGAAGCTGACCTTTTACGAGGGATGTGTCTCTTGGATGGCCTGGAGTGGCCCTGGGAGAATTCTTGTGCACCTGTGTGCACACACACGCACACACACGCACACACACACACACACATGGTGAGGGGGTGGGGGGCAGGGCCCTAGGTGGTTTTTCCCCACCTCTTTTCCTCCTTTCACCTCATTCCCTTCCCCCCCGACTTTGGACATCGGCATTCAGAACTCGCCATTGTCCACGAACTAGAATTTCTCTTTCCCGCCAGAAAATGCCCTCAGACAACGGGCAGATGGTGGTATGGGGAGACCCTGAGGAGGCGCAGTGGATGAATCGTTTTGGGGTTACCTGGAGTTACAAGAACACGGTGGTTCCGGCGCTTTCTTTCTTTCTTTTTTAAAGATTTATTTTATTGTTGGAGAGAGAAAGGGGAGGGCCCAGAGCAGTCTCCATAGTTGTGCATCATTAGTGGTGACATGGTTTGGGCCATGCAGGACAGAAGTGAACTGGGGGCCTCCCACATGGGAGGCGAGAACCTTCCATGCCGTCGCACAGGCTACCCGTTGCATTCCAGTTTAGCATATGGGCCGGGGCTGGGATTTGAACCCTGAACCTCATGGTTGCAAGGTAAGCACGCTCAACCTGCTGAGCTATTCCGACAGCCGCCCAGTGCTTGCTTCTAAAATACATCCAGGGAAGCCGGGATGGCTCAGTGGGTTAGGTGCTCACTTTGCAGCCCCGGGGACCGAGGATCGAATCCCGGCCCCGGCCCGTGCGAACCCATGTGCTGAACTGGGGAGTGCCCCCACTTCGGTTCTCACTGGGGTGAGACCCCGGCCCAGTTCCTGCCCTGTGTAGCCCCGCTCGCCTGTGGAATAAAACTATGTGGAAAAACCAATGACGTGCAAATATGGAGACGGTTCTGGGCCCTCCCCCTTCTCCCTGTCTCTGTCTCTGTATCTCTCTCTCTCTCTGTCAAAAACAATAAAAATAAAATAATAAAAATACCAAAATACATCCAAAGAGTGCCAGTCCATGTTCCCAATGTGTCCAATCCGATGCACGTAACTGAATGTTTGGGGGATGCAACTAGGCCGGGGCCAGCTTCCTGTCAGCATTCCACATGCCCCCTGCTCCATCCTCGTCCACCCCTGCACTTCTGTCCCTGCTGCGTGTCCCCCTGGGGTGCCGTCCCCCGTCCTACACAGTCTTCCCAGCCAGCTGGGCCAAGCCTGGGACCTACAATAACTTCTCCGTGGCGGCCTTTTGCACAGTGTCGGACGTGAACTAGTGGTGCCGCAGAAGATAATTCAAACATTTTTCTACTTGCATTTTTCTTTTTTTTTTTTTGACAGAGAGAAGGGGGAAGGGCCCAGGGCCGACTCCATAGTTGACATTAGTTTTCCATATAGTTTCCCTCCACAGGTGGGCACAGGGCTGCGCAGGGCAGGAACTGGGCCGGGAGCCTCCTGCATAGGTCCCGGCAAGAAATGAACTGGGGGCACACCCAAGTTCAGCATGTGGGTCCGCAAGGGCCAGGCCTGGGATTTGATCCTCAAGCTCCAGGGCTGCAAAGCGAGCACTTAACCCACTGAGCCATCCCGGCTTCCCCTCAAGTTGCATTTCTGTTGGATGAATTATACTTGTTTTTTCTCCTGTTTACGGGGGTTTCTTTTTTTAAATTCATTTGTGAAAGAGAAACAAAGGAATAGACAGGTTGGTTTCAAAAGCATTGACAAGTCACGAGAACTCCAGCCAGTGCACGACGGGTAAGGCAAACCCGGGAGAGGTAAACGGGTGTGTGGGTGTGTGTGTGTGTGTGTGTGTGCGGTTACAGGTTGGAAAGCGTGACCCGACTCTTCCTCTTGGAATCCCCAGGGTGGCACCTGGGTGATCCATGTGCTTCTCTGACCTCAGGGTTCTCAACGTGGTACCTGCCCCACATGCAGGCGAGCCCCGTTCTAGTGCTGGCAGCCGCTTTGTACTGGATCCGTAAGGGGATGCTTTCCCCCTGTGGCATCTGTCACTGCCTGTCCGACGACTCACAGTTCTTTGGGGGAAGGTCTTTGCAGGCACCGTCAAACGCTACACGTTCCTAGGCGATGAGTAGGAACAAGGTCTTTTCGGGGAAGAACTTCCTTTTTTTGGCTCTAAAGCTGAGTGTCCAGGCGTTGTGGCTTCCCTGGGCCACACTGGAAGAAGCAGCATTGTCTTGGGCCACACCTACAATATACTCATACTAACAGTAGCTGATGAGCTAAAAAAAAAAGTCGCAAAAAAAAAATCTACCGCCCTGGACCATGTACGGCCCGTGGGCCACGGGCTGGACAAGTTTTGCAAGTTTAAGACACGGTGTGGGCTACAGTTCCTCCAGGAAGCCTTCCAGAGTGTTCTGGGCCATAGGAGGTGTGCCTACGTTATAGCTCTGACAACACTCCACGAGGGAGAAATGTCAGAAATCCACTTACCTCACAACAATTCAACTACAAATGGTTGGTGACGGGGGAGGGACAGGGGAAGGATGGAGAGAGACAGCGAGACAACACAGCTGATAACGTGGGTGACCCTGTTCCCCATTTCTCTCTGTGAATACACAATACACACCATCTTGCAATGGCTTGTCTGTCCATCTACGCCAGGGATCCCTGTCCAGAAATCCAAGGATGTGGGGGTCCAGGCAGAGCGTTCTGAGGTGGGGGCCTTGAGTATGGACAAATATATTGTCATAATTATTGCCACTCACTCCATCACTGAAACTCAGCATGACCTTCAGCGATGAGGGTAGACACCAGCCGGCAGAGGGATTATCATAGCAAGAGCCGCGCCGCTGACAGAACTAGAAACGACACGTAGTTGCCTATCACCCCGCTTTGGAAGCAGATGCCTCAAAATATTATTTACACCTGCCTCTAACTTCCAGATTAGGGCCATTATTAGACCGGCCGTCAAATCTAGTTACTCGATGTGTTCATAAAGACGCAGACTGCACACGTTAGTGAGTTTTAAATAGAAGTTGGACTGCTTTCCCTTGGAGTTTTGCATTTAAAAATATTATTCAGGGGAGGGGGCCCCAGGTTTCACCAGAGACCAAAAGGAGCCAGGAAAGGCTGAAGCAGGCTGTTCTAGCTGGGCACTCCCCGCCCCGGGCGCAGGGCAAGGGGTTGTCTTCTAGCCTCTAGTACCTGAAGCAGCGGTCAGTGTTGTCGAGTGGGGACTTCTTTTGTGTGAATTGAGATGTTAATCTACTACTGAGGAATCCAGCCTTCCTTCTCTTCTTTCTGTTCCGTTCCTCCCTCCCTGCCTGTCCTGTGGGCCCCCGGATCCAGCTGAGGATTTGGGCAGGAGGAAACGTGATCCAGGGTGAAGAAAGATGACCCGTTCTCTTGCGTGGCCTTGTCACCGAAGGTGTGGTGGCTTGGTCGCCTCTCAGGCCCCTCGCATGGAAGGTGTCTGAGCTCTGTCCCCAGCGCCCGCACCACACAGGCAGGGGGCCCTGAGCCCTGGTATGCCCACCTGCCTGAGTCCAGCCCATCGACTCCCCAAAGCCAGGGGATGCTCTGGCTTTGTTTTCAAAGTGTCAGCATGGCTGAGCCTTCAAGGAGAGTCCTGGCTGCTGTTGTTACCAGTTCCACGGATCGACACGGAAGGGTGGTTCCGAGTTCTGTGCAGGCCCAATCCCCACCTCCTCTCTACACAACACATGACCTTGGCTGACTGACTGAACTCACTCCTCTCGGAGCTGCCAGCACCTTATCTGAAGGTGAGGATAGAGACCACACCTCCTTCAGCAGCTTGTGGGAGGATTCAGCGAGTTCATATGCGTGTCAAGTTCTTAGCACAGTGGCTGCCCCTTGGCAAGGGCTGTGCAGGTCTTCGGGTGACCCCAGGACAGCTCCAAGGAGACCGAGGATGTGGATGTAGCCACGAGAGTCTCAGGAGAACCGGGCTAAGAAATGAATCAGCACATAAGGCTTTGAAAAAACGCTCCAGCCCACTCCTACCTAAAATGCAAATCAGGGGGAAGCCGGGATGGCTCAGTGGGTTAGGCGCTCACTTTGCAGCCCCAGGGACCAAGGATCGAGTCCCGGCCCCGGCCCGTGTGGACCCATATGCTGAGCTGGGGAGTGCCCCCAGCTCAGTTCTTGTCGGGGTGAGACCCCGGCCCAGTTCCTGCCCTGTGCAGCCCCACGCCCACCTGTGGAATGAAACTATGTGGAAAAACCAATGATGTACAACTATGGAGACTGTTCTGGGCCCTCCCCCTTCTCTGTTTCTTTCTCTGTATCTCTCTCTCTCTCTGTCAAAAACAATAAAAATAAATCTTTAAAATGCAAATCAGAACGGCAGAGTCTTGTTTTTACCCATTGGCTTGATGCAGATGATAAAAGCTGATAATCAGCAGCACTTCTGAGAGGGAAACAGGAAGTCACTTTGATGGGTGTTTTGAAGAACCCTCAGGGTAGGACAGTAAGCAGCTATGCCTGTCAACATGCCCAATGCATGCGACCTTGGAGCCCACGCTTGTGAGCCTCATCATGCACACACCAGAAGTGCACACTCAACTGTGCAAAGAAAGACGTGCATGCCGGGATGGCCGCACTGCTGATGGTAGAGGAGATCATTTCAACGTCCAGCCACAGGAATCCGTTAACTGGATGGATGGACAGAACACTGAATTCATTCCACAAAGAGTTAGATGCTAAGCTGGGGGCTGAGAGGAGGGAGGTGGGCAAAAGAAAAAAAAAGTTAAAAACAGTGAAAAAGAGTGATGTATGCAGCTCTGAAATGAGGTCAGGAAGGAACAAGAGGTTAGTAGAAAATACATTTTCTTAGGTGCCCCTCGAAGAAAACATATAAAATCTCTGCCTAGGCACACCACACACGCACAGACATGCACGTGCATGCAGACACGCGAATCTGCAAAGAACACCTGGAAAGAGAAATGAGAAAACTTGTAGCCGCTGGAGATGGGGGAGGTGGGGTCCGGGAGGCTGACTTTGTCCCTGATGCTGTGTGTATCATTGGGTTTTATTTTATTTCTTTTTAAACCGTCTGCTTGTCTTGCTTGATGTGTTTCCAGTCCACAGCAAGCCCAGTGAGCTCTCCTCTCAGAAGTATCCAGAACCAGGACACGGGGCTTGGCTGCCGCAGCCCGGACCTGCCACCCTTACGCAGCCTCCTCCCCGGCTCACCTCCCCGTTGCTGCTCTTTCACCAGCTGCAGCGCATGCTCAGCAGAGCAGCCGGTCCTGTTTTTCAAGTCAGGCTGCCTCATTCCTCTGCTCCCAATGGCCCAAAGGCTTGCTGGCAGGGAGCAAGAGCAAAATTGTTTCTGGGTTCCCTAGGAGCCTAATGGCCTGGCATCTCCTCTCACCACCCCCCTCTGCCTCAGCCACGCTGGCTTCTGTTGTGCAATGACCCCGCCACACACATCCTGCCTCAGGACCTTTGCACTGGCTGCTGCGCTCTGTTCCCCCAGCTCTCGGCAGGGCTCACCCACTCAACGCCCTTCAGGTCTCTGTTCCAGCGCTGCCTCATTTCCACGTGGCCCTCTCCCATCCCACCAAAGTCAAGGGTAACCCCTCCTTGACTGACTGAGGGGCTTGGCCCAATCCCCTCCTGCCTAACTTTCCCCCTTAGCGTGTGCCCCCACCTGACATAACAGATACACACACGATGTCTCTCAATCACTGTCTAGATTTAAGGCGAGCTCAGGAGAGCAGGGACTTCTGTCGTAGTCCTCGTTACATCGCTGGCCCTGGAAGTAGTGTCTGGCACATCATATAGGTCCTAAGCAAAGCGACAGTTCAATGAATGAACTTGTGAATCATGTACTAATACAACACACAGGCGATAACGCAATCTGTGCCATAGTACGTGATAAACCATGTCGGGAATGGCAACGATGAGAAACAGACCCCCCAAAAGAGCTCAAGGTCCCAAAGGAACACTTAACAAAGAAAATCAACAAAAAGGAGAAGCAAAACATGTTTCCAGCCCCCACCGCCCTCAAGAACCGGGTGGAGGGACGGCCAAGGACACACTAACTTGTCAACACCCAGCGGGCTGTTTTGAAGCCAACACTCTGCACACAGGACTCTTCTCACGGAGTCTGGGGACTGACACAAGGCCAGCCTGTCCCTCCGCGGTACGGGGACAGCTCGGTGACAGGGGAGGCAACGGCAGCGGGTTTGGGCACATTGTTACAGCATAAGCCCCGAAGACACCGGCTCTTTCCGGGGACCAGGCGAGCCCACGCCCTCCTGGGGCAGCCCGGCCACAGCAAATCTGCCAGCCCTACGTCCTCAAGACGGGGCCCGGGCTTCCCGCAGCCGTGGTTCCGGCGTGGCACTGGGGGTCTCATCCCCCAAGACCCCGCACCGCACCGGGGGCCCTCACCCTTCTGTGAGTTTTAAGCAGAAGGAGGAACCTAGCAGGCTTCCCCGGGATCTTGTCTCACCTGCCTGGAAAGGCCTGGCTCCTAACTTGTGCATATAACCCGGCCCACGGGAGGTCACCTGAGGGATGAACTTAATTCTAAGGACATTCCCAGGGAGGTGTCCCGCCAGAGGGCGTCCCCTAACCCCCACCGACAGCTTTCATTATCCAGCACTGGCTCCCTCACCAGCCCTGCAGTTCTCCACTTTGACCTCAGGGAACCTCTGACCACCAGTGGGGACATTTTTGGTTGTCACAGCTGGGGAATTGGGTGCTAGTGGCATCTACAGGCTGCAGGCCAGGGGTGCCGTTAAACCTCCTACAGTGCACGGGACACCCCCACTGTGAAGGATGGTCTTGTGTATAAGGCTGGGGGCGTGTTGGCTGGTCCGCAGGGTGAACACGGTCGTCCTGCGGAAGGAAGCCCATAAGGGGCAAAAGGAGGCAAAAGGACAGGATAGATGAGACCTTGTCCCCACCCCACCTTGAGGCGACCGCCCGAGGGGTCTAAGGAAGGCGAGCGGGGACGCTGAATCGCGGGTCAGCGCCTAAACGGCCGAAGCTCGAGGGGCCCCGCTGCCGAGGCGGCGTGTCATCCTGAGAAGGCCTGTCCCCGCGTCGGCCACCCAGCTCGCGGTTCCGAGCCCCGGGCTCACTCCTGCCAGGACAGCGCGGTCAGCCCGCCCGGATCGCGGGACTCACGCCCCTGCCCGCGTTGCCAGTCACATCCCGGGCCTGGAGCGAACGCTGCTTCCGTCTCTGCAAAGAGGGAGGCGGCTGTCTGGGGGGCGGGGGGGCAGAATGTTCCGGAACGAGCAGAACGGGGTGTCGCCGGCTGCTTTCACGAGTGGGGACACTGAGTCTCCGGAGGCTGAACATCTTTTCAAAAAGTGATCCATTCAGTAAGGGAAGAGGCCAAGATTCGAACCTCGCACTGCATGAGTAACACGAAATGCCCAGTACCTTCTGTCCTGTAATGCACATGAAAGCAGCGACTGTTGGCATCCTCACTTTATTTATTTATTTATTTATTTATTTATTTATGACAGGGAGAGAGAGATACAGAGACAGAGAACTGAACTGGGGGAGCTCCCAGCTCAGCATATGGGTCCGCACGGGCCGGGGCCGGGATTCGATCCTCGGTCCCCAGGGCTGCAAAGTGAGCACTTAGCCCACTGAGCCACCCGGCTTCCCCAATCCTCACATTTTTTAGAGACAGCGAGGCCGGAGACATGGGCGGGCATGCCGGGGGTTGGCTACAGTCTACGGTGCTCCTTCCTGCCTTACCGGTGACAGGTCGCGGCTGTCATTCTCCACGGAGTAGCCGGGACCCCAGGAGGAGACGGAATCTTGTCTGGGGGAGGGGTGGGTACCACAAACATCCTCCCTGGGGCCCCGCTGGGGTGATGAGTGGCAGGAGCAGGCCAGGGGGGACTTTGATGAACAGGTGTCTTTGGGCCTCACCAGGGTGGGCAGCTCGTCGTGGCCACTGGTTGGCATCTAGACGTTCAGCGTGGTTTTACCTTCCCATTTTCCAATAAAAAGTCCCCTAACCTCCCTCGCCTGAGCCCATGGGCTGGCCAGGGGTGACAACTGTGTGTCCAAGGACCACAGAATGAGCAGGTCACCCCCCGGCCCCATAACCGGGGCCCGGTTATAACCGGGGCGCTGAGCGTCTGTCGTCCCCTTTGAGAGCCGGGGCCTCCCTCTTCCTGCGAGGAGCTGGCTGGCGGGCTCCGGGCCCCTGGGGCGATGAGCGGGCAGCCCCGCCCGTCTGGCTCCCGGCTCAGCGCTCACTCCAGTTTTCCATCCCGCCCTTTTCCTTGCAGTAGAAAAATCAGAGCTGCCGTTCCCAGAAGAGAATTAGGGAGCCATTCCCATTAACAAGAGGTTCTTTTCCAGAAAGCGTCTGAATGGGGCAGGGGGGGCCCGGCAGCCCCTCTCTGAGGGCCCAGCTCCCGGCCCAGCCGCGAGGGTGCTGGCCCTCCCGGTAGCCCTCAGAGGCAAAGGAGACAGGCAGTGGCCTTTCTGAGAAATCAGACTCGAGGCCTAGGACGGTCCCACTTCCTGGAGGTGTGACAGAGAACGAGAAGAGGGGTTTGGGAAGGAAGGCAGGTCCTGCTTGCTGGCCTAGACTTTTCTCTGGGCCCTGCTGTGTGCTCTGAAGACCTGCCCTGCCCCCCTGAGTCACCCCCCGAGTCACCCCCTGCCTTGGGGGCCGTGACAGCCGGAGGGTGTGTCACAGGGATCTAAGCAAACTGTCCCCTGCCTGGGCCATCTTATCTCACACCTGGGTCCTCCACTGTAGTGTTTAGAATGTTTGTAACTTAGCTTGGTGTTGGGGGGCGGTTCAGTGAGGGTGCTCCCTCACCCTGCTGCCCCCCGGAGCCTGGAGGGCCCCTCAGCTGGAATTCACTCCGGGTGGACACGTGTTCCCAAGTCTGTCTGCTCTGGATTGCCAGGGGTGTGATCTCCCCCTCGACCCCCATCGCTGCCTCTATTTACCTGTAACTGCATCCAAAACTAGACCTGTAACTATGCCTGTAACTACAGCTACACGTAACTATAGCTACAGCGCGCCTATAACGCGTCTCTACGTCTAATCTCTATTGACACCTGTATCCCAGTGCTATCTCTAAGCTATGCTCAGCTTACATACATGACATTGTATTCATTGTGCAATGTAGACCACAGCATGCATACGAGGGCTGTCCAGAGGAAAAAATTCACCCATAAGTGCCTCTATTTTTCATAGTACATGGCTGCGTACTTTCTGGACAGTCCTCGTATATACATTAGATATAGAACAAATTGGGTATAGGTTATATCTAATGTATAATTATATGTCATTACATCTAATGTGAAGATATACATTATAATGTACATATGTATAATGTGTATACAATTGTACATATATACAATGTGTATGTTACTGTATGTACAGTATCATATATTACAGTATTATATAATATGTGTATATTACTATATATAATATATACATTACAGTATTATATAATGTAATGTGTATATTGCTGCATACAGTATTATATATATTATAGTATTATATTACTGTATATACAGTAATATGCATATAATATACATGTAATGAAGTTATAGATCTAGAACTATGTATCTAATCTCTAGATCTAATCTATATCTATATTCTATTTATATCTATATTCTATCTACAAAGCAGCAAAAGAGACAAGGTTTGATTTCCAACCTGGCTTAAATCCAGCTTCTACCACTTACTGACTGTATGACTTTTATTTTTTTAAAGATTTATTCTTTGAGAGAAGGTGAGAGAGATGGAGAAAGAGAGAGAGAAGGGGGAGGGCCCAGAACAGTCTCCATAGTTGTACATCATTAGTTGTGACATGGCTTCATTGCACACAGGTGGATGTGGGGCCATGCGGGGCAGGAACTGAATCGAACCAGGAGCCTCCCGCATGGGAGGTGAGAACCTTCACCCCTGAGCCATCCTGGTGGCTACCAGTCACACTGCAGTTCAGCATATGGGTTTGCACAGGCCGGGGCCAGGATTTGATCCCCAGACCTTGTGATTGCGAGGCAAGTGATCAACCACTGAGCTATCCCGGCATCCCAACTGTAAGCCTTTTAAAAGGAAACTTGGTATCTCTGGGCCTCCATTGGCTTACCTGTAAAATGGGGCCACAATTAGTACCTGCCTCACAGGGTGCTAGCTCCTGATAAAGGAAAGCTAACCAGCCAGGTCCAAATCCTGACCCCTCCACTTGCTAGTGGATGGACAAGCAGCTTCATTAAACTCTTTGTGCCTCACTTTCCCGTCTGTAAAATGGGGATGAGGGCGATACTTCCTATTGGCGACAGCTGATAAATCTGAATGAGTGAATCCACATAAAGAGATAGCCCAGCACACCCTATAAATACCTAATGGATATTATTGAAAATACTGGATCCACAAATCTGTGCACAGTCCCCGGCCCACAGTAAACACATATTCCATGCACGCTAGTCCTAATTGACAAGAGTGGTCATTTTAAGTGTTCTTGGTCCAGGGCTTAGGCTCCAACCTGCTCCACCATGGGCAAAGCCGGCCCCTACCAAGAACACAGCCACAGTGATCTCAACACAAGTGTTCAAAGCCGTGTGTGTGGCCGGGCGTTGGGGACCGGGCTGCCTCTTGGTGGAATGTTGCATCACATTGCTCCCCCTGAGTCAGACAGACTGGGGAGGCGGCCTGCGGCTGCAGGAACACAAATCATCCCTGAGAACTGCCCACGGCCCGGGCCCAGCCTCCCAGCCCACTGCGCTGAGCTGTGACCCAGGCAATGATCCAGCGGGTTGCCTCCCTGCCCCACCCCCACCAGGGCTGCTTATGAGACCCAGTAGGCACATGGGAGCCAGAGGCAAAGATGGCTGGAGAGGAATGTGGCCTGTCCCCAAACCAGCCTTGTCTGCAGCCCAGGCTGGTGGGAGGGAGAGAGGGAGGACACAGCAGACTCAGAGGCAGCCTGGCCTTCCCTGTGCTCTGAACAGATGCTGGGCACCATTGAGTGAACGGATTGGAGACTCAGGTTCAGAGCCATTCAGGAGCTCCGTGATTACGCCAGAGACCGCTCTCTACAGAGGAAAAGGGTCATCGAAGCCCAGAACCAGAAGAGAGGCAAGGAGACAGCAAGAGCTCTCATCCCGGGAGCCGGGGATGACCGGGAAGAGATTCAGGAGCGAGATGTCTGCCCAGAAGTCTGCGTCCAGAAGACAAACAGGGTGACGTGCGACCGAGCGATGTGCAAGGCCTGCTCCCGCGGGTCCAGCATCCTTGAGCAATCCCTCTCCAAACCCCAGGCGGGCAGCCTCGTTTCTAAAGTGTGTTCATTGGTTTTTTTAGACGCTGCGCATGCCCCACACGGATGAGCCGTACGTTGCTCAGGAGCCTGTGTTTGGGAAGAGTTTCCCCTGTCACAGACCGCGTGTACCGGCTCCCGACTCACCCGGCTGCGGAGTCACTGTCAACACGGACCTAGAGGCTGTGGGGGATGGACCGGTCACGCCCGGAGAGCCCGGAGGCGAGACCAGCTCGGCATGAACTACAGAGGGTGACGTGGGCACAGAAAGAAGAGAACGCCGAGGAAGGGACACATCACACTTCGCGGTGGGGTCACAACCTTGTGGGTGGGGGCTGTCCGTACACTGTCCACAGTCCACAGAGCAAGGGGAGTAACACCACGTGTCCCGTCCTGGGCACGACTGAGATCTGGGGCCGCATAATTCTTTTTTTTTTTTTTTTTAATTTTAAATTTTATTGTTTTGAGAGAAGGTAAGAGAGAGAGAGGGGGGGCGGGGAGGGCCCAGAGCCGTCTCCATAGTTGTACATCATTAGCTGTGACGTGGTTTCATTCCACACGGGTGGATGTGGGGCTGCCTGGGGTGGGAACCGAGCTGGGGACCTCCCGCCTGGGAGGTGAGAACCTTCACCACAGAGTCATCCCAGCGGTTACCAGTTGCGCCGCCGTTCAGCATATGGGGTTGGACAAACCCGGGCTGGGAATTGAACCCCGGACCTCGCAATTGTGAGGCAAGCGCTCAACTACTCGGCTCTCCCGGCACCCCCCTGGATAATTCTTTCTCGGGTATTCGTAGGATGTTCGGTAGCATCCCTGGTCTCCACGCACTAGATGCCAGTAGTGCTCCCCAGCCCACATTGTGACAATCCGGAATGTCTCTGGACTTGGCCAAACATCCCCTGGGGAGGCAAACGTGCTCCTGGGGCAGAAGGACCCACTCATTTAGATGGAGGCTACAGTTCAACTGAACATGACCCAGCTAACGACAAAGACCATACTCACCAGATTTCTCACCGAAATGCCCATTATCCGCACAACACTGCTAAGATCCAAAGTCCCTTAGACCTGGGAAAACGCTCTCCCTGGATGTTAGCTTGAGGGGGCGACCCCAAATTCAAGCCCCCTTCCGCCTCTTCTACCTCCTCAGTTCTTGACCTTCACCCTTGCCTGGCAAGGTCGTTCCTTCATGTCCTTGACACTAGAAGGACCCCAAGGCATAGAAGGAGCTCAAAGGAGCCAACACGTTAATGAATGCGAAGGAAGGCTGGGGTGGATTTTACAGGAAGCCAGACATCACTGGCAGAAACCTCAGAAGGCAGTGGCTGCGGCCTCTTTGCCTGGTTAGTTCTCAGCTGAAATCTCACCTGAAATCTCAGCTGCTGAGCTGGAAAGGCAGCTGAGGAGAGAGACCTCCCGGAACCACGTCCCCCACCTGCCCGGGCCTGCAGGCTGACAAGCGTGTTTGGCTTCTTTCTGTTCATGAACAGCCGCCTGGAATCGCAGAGGTCGCTCGTTTGTAAACCCCCCGACTCCCCGAAGCAGCACGCCTGCTCCGTGGGCAAGGAACCTCCCGTCTCAGTCAGCGCTGAATCTTTAGCTTCTAGCACGAGGCCTGACCGCCTCCTGGCCCTAAAACGACTTATGGAATAAGCCAACGGATACACGGACTTTACATGAAGTCTGAATTGCCTCTCGCCCACTACTCATGTTCCTCATGAGCTCTGTTTACAACCGTCACGACCCCCGGGTTATCCTTAGGGAGAGGAATGCAACCGTCTCCCCTCGCGGCCCCTCGAGTTAGCTGATCAGAGAAATGCAGGTACCTGGCGGGTTGCTGAAGCTTAGCAGTCAGCGTTCCTTCTGCTGCTCTTGACCCTCAGGTCCTGAGAGGGACCGCTAGTAACCCGAGGTCCGCTGCCCTCTACGTAGAGCGAGCTTGTCCAACCTGCAGCCCGCGGGGCCGCACGCGGCCCAGGACGGCGTTGAAGGCGGCTCAACACAGATCCGTAAACTTTCTCAAAACACGATGAGATTTTTTTTTTTTTAAGCTCATCAGCTTTCGTTATTGTGAGTGTGTTTTGGGTGTGGCCCAAGACAATGCTTCTACGTTCAAGGTGGCTGAGGGAAGCCAAGAGGTTGGACACCCCTGATGTTGAACCAACTTCACAAATACCCAAATCTTTACTAAAGAGTTCCTTTATGAGAACTCACAGGGTCGCTCAATGTTTGAGAAGAGGCCATTAACAAATGGACAGTGAGGCTAGTTGTTGTTGGTGGTGGTGGTGGGGGGGGGGGCAGAAAAGCTAAAATTAAATGACAAGAAGCCTCATCAATCGAAATGGATTTGAAAATGACAATCCACCTTGGGGATCAATGAGAAAGAATCAAATAATGAGCTTTCAAATCTATCAAAACACTACTGATGCACAGGGTGATGCTTCATTTTTGTTATTGGCAAATAACTTAGCTATCGGGTCCATGGCTGAAACCATTGTACCTACAAGTCTTACGACAACCAATCTGTCAAAGAATTACTCACTGCAAAGCACTGTATCTATTTGCCTATATATCTACCCACCCATCCATATAGTGCTCTACCTGTTATCTAAGTACATCTGTGGTAGTTGTGCAAAGCATTACATCTATCTGTCTATCTGTGTCCATCCATCCATCTATCTATCTATCTATCTATCTATCTATCTATCTATCTATCTATCTATCTATCATCATCCATCCATTCATCCATCCATCCCTCCATCTCTAGCGTATGTCTATGTATGGGCTTGGGTTGTACACATGAAGCCCATCCCCCCTGCTTCGCCTGAGCATTAGCAAATCTGTCTACTAGCCAAAGCAACTTCATTTTCTGGAAAAATGGGATAGAGGTTGAGAAGATAGATTCTGAGGCTCAAGGGCCCTGCGTCTGACACCCGTGAGTGCTATATGCTTCCTGTGTGACCTTGGGCAAATTATTTAACCTCTCTGCCCCTAGGTTCCCCACCTGGAAATTGGGCATCAGAAGAACACCTATGTCATTATGACACCCTGGGGTTCAGTGGGAGAAGCCAGTTCTTGGCAAGGGACAAACGTCAGTGACAGTGGAGCATCGCAATAATGCCACAGAGACCATAACCACATTCAAACTCCTTTCAGACGTTTCCCCTCCCATTTCTGGGTCACCTGGCTCCCCGGTAACCACCCTCTGGAGAGCAGTCACTGCTGGGAGTCAGGGATTCCTTGGCACACCCCAGGGGCCGCCTGCTGAGGGCAAAGCTGACCCTGGGGATTTCAACCTCTTCCTCATTCTATTAATCCGGCCATTAAGCAGAAAGAGTCCTGCTGATGCCAACAGATGCCAAGCGCTCCTCTAATGGCCAAGAGCATAACAGGAGAGCGCCACAGGCAGCCAATCCATCCCTCCCAACTCCGAGCAGCTGCGTGGGGACAGCTTCCCCAAGCACGGTGACGGCCGACGCCACGCACACCTGGAGAGAGGGGTGCACCGAGGGCAGGGCCCCTGGGGGGCCCCGTGGCCCTATGTGGGCTGGGCCCGGGGCAAGCAGCCACTGATGTGCGACGTACACACTCAGGCCCAGGGATGCAGGGATAGCTCAGTAGTCGAGCACTTGCCTTACAATCGCGAGCTCCCAGGTTCGATTCCCGCCCTACACAGCCCCACACCCACCTGTGCGGAATGAAACCACATCACAGCTAATGATGTGCAACTATGGAGACTGCTCTGGGCCCTCCCCCTTCTCTCTCTCTCTCTCTCTCTCTCTCTCTCTCTCTCTCTCTCAAAATAGAGGCTGGCCCGCCTGCGCACCTGTGCTCCCGGATGGTAAGGTAACGCCTTTCTAAGCACAGGGCACTGGGGGAGGTAGGCAGCTCCGACCCCTCCTGCCGCTTCCACTGCACGGTGCTCAGCCAAGCGCAGCCTCTGCCATCTTGCTTGTGCACGTGGGTACATCTGGGGCCCGCTTTCTGCCAGAAAGCCCGGTCCTGCCCCTTGAGTCTGACCGGATTCCATCGTGAGTCACACACTGGGCTGAGGCCCAGCACCAAGGAAGGGCTGGCCACAGGCTTGTGCCAACAGTTTTTTTACAGGCACTTTGGTTGGCTTCCAACGTCTCTTTAACATGGGAAATCAGAACGCGGGGAAAGACATCAGAACGTGGGAAAAGACATCAGAACGTGGGGAAAGACAATAGCACCCCACAGCTCCCCAAAGACCGAGAAGCAGAGGAGACGCACTGAGGGCCGGGTGGAGACAGACTGAGCCATGTCCCCAGGGGCACATGTGCCGTGGGCCTGCCTTGGGCCCCGGTGGCTGAGGATCCGCGCGGCTCAGGGCCCTGGACTCACGGATGTGGCTTGAGGAGAGGTCACTGTGAAGGAGGGGGTGGTCGCACTCACAGGGCGCTGGCCAAAGCCCCTGACATGTGACCCGCCTTGCCCAAGGAGGTTTTGAGGGGCCGACTGGGTGGTTTCCACAGTGAAGCACAGGACCATCTGGGGGACAGCCACTTCGTCCCCTGGAGAGCAGGTCTGGCTTCCAGAATTCTGGACACAGACGATTTTCCCAGGCGTGTGTGTTCCCGTGTCTAATGAGTATTCCTTGTAGGGGAGGACTGATAGAGAAGACAGGTCCGAAGTTCTCCCATAATCCTTTGGGAGAGACTTGTTTCCCGAGGCGTGGGGGGTGTCCATCAGGGAGTACCTTAAGATGGTTTTAGAGACCACCCTAAGGAACTTTAAACTTTTTTTAAATTTAATATTTGCTTTAATATTTTGCACTATATAGATGTGTGTTTGTGTGTGTGTGTATGTATATATATCAAACTGGCACCTCAAGCTTGCATTTTCACCAATATTAGTGCTTGAAACCGTGTTTCTCAACCTGCATACTATTGGCACTTTAGGCCGGATCATTCTTTCCTGTGGGGGGCAGGGGGGACATCCTGTGCATTGGGGGACATTTAGCAGCCCAAGGGGGGATGCCCAGTGACGTTCCGTGTCCTCTGGGGATCAGAGGTACCGTATTTTCCGGCGTATAAGACGACCGGGCGTATAAGACGACCCCCTAATTTTACAGTTAAAACCTAGGTTTAGGCCTATATTCGCTGTATAAGACGACCCCCCACTTCCGAGGCTGTAGTCTTATACAGCGAATATAGGCCTAAACCTAGGTTTTAACTGTAAAATTAGGGGGTCGTCTTATACGCCCGGTCGTCTTATACGCCGGAAAATACAGTACCCTTGATGGGACACCAGTAGCTGAGGAAAAGTCTGCTTCTGATGGGAAAATAAGTTAACTGAAGGAAAACTATTTTTAGGCGACTTAACGAAGCAGGTGCAATCCACCTATGGAGACGATGCGGAGGCGATCCACGAGTGGTGGAAGTTTGGGTGAAACCAGACCAGAGGCCGAGCACACTGGGTCCTTACCCCCTCGAAGTCCCACCCAGCGCTCTTTCCTGCCAATTCTGTCTGACCTAAGTCCACGTGAGTTCGGGGAGCAGAGGATGGAAGAACACAAGGAAGCCCCGAGAATCTTCCTTCCCCAATCAGTGGCCTTCCCGATCAAGGAAAGAGCAGGGGGGTGGGCTCATTCCTCGTTCCCTTGGGGGAGACTGGGGGGCAGGGCCCACAGAGGAGGGTGCAGGGGGACAGGGGCACGGGGTCCCTTCCAGAAAGTTCCAGAACCACTGGAGTTGCTCTTCCGCCTCAAAACGTTCTGACAGGCTTGCCCACCTCTGATGCTCCAAGACTGTTGGCTGTGGGTCTCTGCCTTCTCTCGTTACTCTCCGACCAACCCACAGAGCTAAGTGAGGACATGAGCAGGGCCAAGAGACACGTGAGAGCAAGCCCCTCCCACTGCACGGCTACCCGCCTCCCCTTGCCTTTTCCACTCGCCTCATGATAGTTGGACAGAAGCAAAGGTCAGGGGGAAACTCAAAAGCAATGGGGATGGTTCTTTCAGACACCTGGATCTGCACCGGCGTGTGTGTGTGCACACGTACACACACACACACAATCAGCTGGTGTGTGAACGCACACGTGCATGCGTCACACATCCCAACAGCACAGGAGGACGGAGCTGGGCTTTCTTTCCAAGCCAGGAAGCCAAGAGGATGCACACACTGTGTTTCTGGGGTTCAGGGACATGGGTGCAGAGAGGTAAGTGACAAAGACCATGGAAAGGTACTGACCTGAGTCTCCAGGGTGACCAGTGGACTTGGGTCCTGCGGGGAGAAAGGAGAAAACACACGTTGAGTGGACGGCCCATGCCATCAGCTCCCCAAGCATCACTTAGACAACAAAGCCAGATCGTTTCAGTGCTTAAGCTACCTCCCGGGGAGGGGCCGCCCAACCCTGTCACCCGCATCTCATGGGACAGGAGACCAGCGTGGCCCAATCTCCAATCTCCCCCAACAGTCGGCTAATTCAGGAGGCTCGAGTTTTCCATGAAGAGGTTAAGGGGTCACTTGCATGGAAATGCAAGGCCAAAAGGATGATGAAGTTCAGAGAAATCAGATACACAGCACTCTTTTCTTGCCGGGATCTCAGAGTGTGTTCAAAGCCTCCAGATGAAGAAGCTGAATGCCCGAGAGGATCAGAAAGAGCACAGAGGGCTCTGAAGTCCCGACGAGGGGCAAGACCACCCGCTTGTGTCTGATCTTGGCAAGAATAAAGGAAGGGATGAGAGAGACGGGGAAGAACTTAATTCCGGGTTTACAGAGCACATTCCAATGGGCTGGGAAGACCCTTTTCAGGACAGAAGGCCAGAGAAAAGTCCGATTCATTCGCTCCACAAAAGCCAATTGTCGGGGACTGCTTGGTGGGCGTGTCTCGGGTCATTAAACATGAGCTCCTTGGGGGAGGGGCAGGGTGGGGACAGGGGACGGGCAATGGAGAGGAGGTGGTGGTTTACCGCCAACGGTTTCCAAAGAAAACAGGAAACCCGGCGCCTACAGGCGAGGTTGGGCTGCACACTGTCGGCTTTGAACAGAACCGGCGTGGATTTGCAATTCTGGGACAGCCGCCTCGAGCTGCCTCGGAGTGAGAATGGGCAGGTCGGGCCCACTCCGTGGCCAGCTCTGCTTTGTCCAAGCGGGCTTCCCAATGCAGGCGTCAGGGAGCCACGCACATCAGCACCCCTGGGCTACGCGGGGACGGGGAAAGGAGCGTGGGGATCACGCAGTACGTGCCCGTCTGCGTCTCAGCACCATGACCCTCAAGGCTCATCCCCGCAACAGCGAGCCTGCCTCCCCTTTCAAGGTATTCTTCCATGAGCCGCATCGACCCCCTCTCTTCCACCATCCGTCCACGGCATGTAGGTGGTTTCCCTGTCTGGGTTGGAGATTCACTGCACAGCCCTGAGCCTACAGTACTGTCACTGCTAATTCGGTAGAGGGTGGATCTCATGGTAAATGTTCTACACACACACACACACACACATGAAAAGAGAGGATTTAGAATGTTTTAAATGCTTCCCTGGGGTATCTTTACAGCAATGCCTATTTATAAGCATTCTGATGAGTCCAAGAGCCAAGAACCCAGGACCGTTTTCAGCTCTAGACAGTTCTGACTTTTCTTTCAAGATGAAGGACTCCTCTCCACCCCACCCCCCACCCCCGATTCTGGGTCTGAACCCCACTTTCAGCCTTTCTCCAACCGTGTAGCTCAAAGGAAGCCGCCTGGAGGAGTCTTGCCGGTTCTCACAGGCTCCCCAGGCTCCAAGTAGACTTCACAGCCAGGAAAACACGAAGGGAAATATGTGTCCCCCTCCCCACAGCACAGCCCTGGGGGCTTGGAGGATTCTTGAAGGAACTAGTGCAGGTGTTTCTCTCCAGACCCTCCCTCGCTCCTCCTAAAGGTGATGGGCCAGAACCTTCCTGACACTTTTCTGGAGTAAGCCATCCTTCACAGAACCCCCCTCCGGCCAGCCCCTGGTCACCCACACACAGAGGGGAGGGGACCCCGTACTACTGGGTTCCCTTCTTTGGGAGGTCACGGGCAGGGTTTGTGAGCTCCTGGGGGTGTTGCTTTGTGCGTGAGAGCATTGCTACACTTGCCCTTCAGCTCAGAGCCAGTGTCTCCCTACCGAGACCCCACCACTGGGATGCTGATTAGAAGAAAAGAAACGGCCCCTCAGACTCCAACATCAGCCTCGTTCTCAGAGCCGCGTCCTTGCAAAGCGCCGCGCCGGGGGTCTGCTGGGTGTGTGCCCAGATGAGTTAAGCTGTACTTCACAGGCCCTTTGGCTACTGCGCGGGGCTTATGCTTCAGTGCTCAGCATCCAGAGTGGGGGGACAGGGGAGACCGCCGTCCTGAACCCCTAAGAACGACTTCGCTGGGAACGACCGTCCTTGGGAAACCCACCACGGGACACCTGTCCACGGTGATGACAAAAACCAAGAGCCTGCTGCCCTTCCTTGGGTGCTGTGATGCACCAGCTCTTTGGCTGACGGTCCAAGATCAGAGGCCGCCTGAGCGCCTGGTCAGGGGTCCAACAGTCATTAAAACGCGTCTGGAAGACCGAAAGCCCACAGGTTAACTATTTAGCACGTTTGTAACGTAGCCAAGATCAAGTGCTCACCAGGGGCTGCACGGTGAACACCGGCGATTCACTTGCCGACAGAGTTTTGCTGCCCTCCTCCCTCTGTGCAAATCTGAAATACACGGCTCTCCTTACAGAGAGGCTCGGTCCCCAGGCTCGGTCCGGTGCGCGTCTCTGCCGGCGAGGTCTCTCTTTCAGGAGCCTCCTCCTTAATTGGAAAGGCTAACGAAGTGGAACCGGGTCAGCGAGGCTGCCTGCCTAACCCATCGTGTCTGTCGAAACGGAGACTCCTCGGTTTACAGTTGAGTAAATGCCTGTCTGTCAGAGGCAAGGCCCCCGAAGGCCAAGGGGGAATTGGCAACGTGCTTGGAGGCTAGAGGGGAGCGCGTTTAGCATCTTAATGCGGGCACCAGGAACCACGGGGCCGCCTGGAGCCCGCAAAGCCCTTCCGAAGCCGCAGGTACTGCAATGATCGAGTCTGGGAGGCAAATGGGGAGCCTTGGGCCTATGAACTTGACCAAGGTTATACCACATCTGACTTGACCAAGGTTAAAAAGAGCCATGAATTAGTAATAATTAGTAACTAATTACGTAATCCGACCATGTTCCAGGCACTGGCTTAACCGCAAGACATAATCATACCATTTACCCTGTAACAGCCCTATGGAGTGGTTACCACCATTATTCCCATTACAGAGATGGGAACACTGATGACCGGGAGACTGAGTAGCCTGTCTGAGGTTACGCAGACAGCACCGGAAGCCTGGCTCCATCCTAGCACCCTGCCCTTGACAGACCCGCCCACTTTACAAAAGCTCTTTGGAGAATACAGTCCCACCCCAGACAAAGTGATCTGGGAACGCTGACATCTATCGAATAAAAGGTCCAGCCTTCACCCCTGCTACAACCCCTGTTCAGCGTCTGTCATTTTTAAGGCAGTCGGCATAGTTGATGGAAAGCAGCGCGTGTATCACCCCTGAAAACAGAACCCAGGCCCAGCGGCGAGTGGTGTGAAGGCTGCCCCATCCTGCTGCCCCTGTGTACTGAGTGCCAACTCCGTAGCTAGTGCTATGCCTGGAGGGCCCCGTGGGGGAGGCAGGGAGGAGTTCAACGTGACTCTGTGTCCACATCTATCCCCAGAGACAACTGTTTTAAGGAGAGGCAGGAGCCTGGTTTCAGGTCCTGAGACAGGAAACTGGTGGGCACCTCGCAAGTCTTGCCTGTGAGACCAGGCCCTACGGCTTCCAGGCCACTCCGTCGCAGTCCAAGGCCTGATTTGCACAAGCGCTTACGGTTTTGTAAGAATGGAGAGGGAGGAGGAGGGAGCTGTCGATCACCCTTCCTTGCACACATCGAACATGAGTGTCTGTCCTGGTGGGTGCTAAGCTGTGAGCCACCTGAAGGGTCATTCATTCCCTTCCTTCACTTTGAAGATACAAGGATGGCATGTGCTCCTTGGTGGCTTTGGTGTGGAGCTGACAATTCTGGAACTTGAGCAAACTTTGCAGCCAGACTTCCCACCGGGTCACCTCTGCACAGACACACCCGGGATGGCACCTCAGGAGGCTGGCAAGCTCTCCTGGGAGCCCTCGGATCAGGGACAGAAGCAGGAAGTCCCACCCTCAGGACACTGTAACTTGTTCTCAGTCACTGTCCAGCCCCAGGCGCCTCGGGAAGTGCAATGAACTCTCCCTCCATGGGGTCAGAGACTGAACAACAGGAACACACACTCCCCAATCTGCTGGTGAAATGGGCTCGTAAGAGGCCCCCGTGTAGAAGCTGAGTTTGGATGCCAAGCCAGAGACCTCAACGGACGCTGTCACCTGTACTACGGGCCTGGCGTCACCTGTACTACGATCGGTCAGACAGTAGAACAGAGTTCAGGTTTGGGGGCCAGATGCCCACCCTAGGCTTAAATCGCATGTAACCACAACAGGAATCTGCTTGGGCCGCCTTAACAAAACCCCACGAATTCTGCGGCTCATACAACACAACATGTATTCTCGCAGACCTGGAGGCTGGAAGTTCAAGATCAAGGGGCTGGCAGGGTTGTTGGCTCCTGAGGCCTCTTTCCTCCGCTTTGGGATGGTCACCTTCTCCCTGTGTCCTCATACCATCTCTCCTGTGCACAAGCACCCCAATGTTTGCCTGTGTATCCAAATTCCTCTTCTGATAAGAACACCGCTGAGATTGGATGAGGGCTCACCCTATGGGCCTCGCTTGAACTCAATCACCTCTTGACAAGGCCCCGTCGCTAAACAGTCATGTCCTGAGGTCTTGGGGTTGGCAGCTGAGCAGCTACCGGCCCCTTTGTAGACTTCTGACCTTGGCCAAACTTCTTAGCGTCTGTGAGCTTCCCTTGTCTCATTCACACTTTACCACAGTGGGGGCTACGTCGAACTGGTTGTCTGGGACCATTTTTGTAACTGGAAAAGGGCAAGAAGGACAATGATACCGGCTCAACGGGGGTCGACTCAGGCTGTGTGGCCCATCCTGACATACAAGGGCCATCCGGAATGTTTCCAGCCACGGAACTGTTCTCATCCTATTGACAAGGGCTGGAGTTTTTCCCGGACCAGCCCTCAGAGAGCCGACTCCTGCTGGCGCTGGCTTATGGCTGATGTCCGAAGTCGTGAACAGCCAATCGAACCAGGGGTTTAAAATGTCTGGGATGTGGTGAGAGGCTCGGAGATAATCTTCCTTGGGTGGATTTCTCCCAGGCTTATGAAGGCTCAGACAGACCCTCCCCACCCGACGCTGCACAACCACAGCCCTCGTGAGCTACAAGCTCCTGGAGAAGCCAGCGAAGCCAATCCCATTCGACGGCAGCGGCGGGGGTAGGCTTCGGCAGTCCGTGTTGAATGCTCCCTGTGTGCCGAGGCGGGTATCACGCTCTGAGTGGCACAGAACCACCGACCAGCGCTCCGCGAGGATTGTCTGCAGAAGCACGGGGCTAGGACTGGTGTCTCGGTGTGTCCGCGGCCTGACACCGGTCCCATAGCCCATCTCCCGGGGACTCTATGGCATGAACGCGTGGGCTCAGGACCTCTGGGCCAGTCCCCAAAGAACCTGCATTTTCATGAAACACTCTTGGGGGAGTCGTGTGTGTCCTGAAGCCTGAGTACCCCTGCACCGTAGCATCCGAGGTGACAAAGACAGATGGTGGGAAACCAGTCCCAGGGCCCGCCCTCTGATTCGCAGCCAGCCACCCACGTCTGGGGCCCGCACGCGTGGAACTCTGCTGAGGTTTCCACGGTGGGTGTTTCAGTCCGTTCAGGCTGTTCTCACTGAACCCCATCCACGAAGTGGCATCTAAACCATACAAATGTGTGTATTTCCCAGTTCTGGGGGCTGAAGTCCAAGGTCAAGGAGCTTCCTAGTTCATGGAGGGCCATCTGCTTGCTGTGTCCTCGCCTAGTGGAACGTGTGAGGCTCTTTCCTGGGTCTGTTTTTTTATTTTTTTATAAAGGCGCAATTCCATTCTCAGCTCTGCCCTCAGACCCTCATCATCTCCTAAAGGTCCCATGCGCCATTGTGGGGGTGGGGGGTGGGCAGGAGCTGAGTGTATGAGTTTGGGGGTACAAAGCACCCCTGCAGCCGGGGGCCCAGTGTCGTCTGCCACTTATCTGGTGAGGATAATCCCTCTTGCCCCAGAAACGCGGTCCCTCTCCTCTTTCCAGCATTCCATCCCCTTCCCAGGGATGGGTGAGCGTCCCGGCTGCTCTTGAGATCTAGTCCCAACCAAGGCGCTCGCACAATGGGGCTTTGTCCCGTCTCGGTGTCCCTGGAGGACATCACAGCGAGCTTATCTCCTGCGTTAGGGCCCCCCCGAGATGAAACAGGGCGCGTGCATGGCGGGCGGCCCTGGGCCATGAGGGGGGCATGCTGGCGACACAGAGCTCCCCTTGTGCCGGGAGAGAGGCCGCCGGCTGGAATGTGAGCACAGGCCAGCATCACACAGCCCTCGCCTTGTTGGCAAAGGCTGCCTCACCTTCAAAAGAGGGCTCAGGGGAGCGAACAGAAACCCCGCCAGGGCCAGCGGCCTCTCTAGGAGAGGCGATACGGTCAGCCCTTCACACAGGGTGGACTCTCCCCGCTCTGTTTCTCTCTGCCAAACGAGGTGTCCCAGAAGTTCACAGGAATCTGTGCTGTTCTGTCTGCCCTGCCCACGTCTGTTTTCAGTGCTGACCCTAGAACTGAGCAACACGAACCTCAGAGCAAAGCTCCAGGTCTTGGAGTTGGTTAGTCGCCCACAGCCTCAGACGACAGGAGATACTGCAGGCAAAGAGGTGGACATTTGGAAGTGATTCGACGGCTTCTCATGCTGAGCACACCCGGTTGCACGCTGCTGCTGCCTCGCACGCCGTGTGTGAGCCTCAAGAGGCTTTGTAGTTCTCTCCCGAGTCCACAGAAAGACGGTGCTCAGGAAGACGAGGGTTGGAATGCATCTACCTGAAAGATCAGCGGCTTGAGATGTAAAGTGTGAAGACAGAGGGGCCAGCCGGTGGTCTGTGCGTGATTCATGCTGGCGGTGTTGTTGTGGTGACGGATTTTTTTTTCCCCTTGGCTGCAGCTGATGAAATATGTGTAAGCATTGCCAGTGTTTTTAAAACCAGGATATTGCACATGCAAGCCCAGATCTCTCACTTCTCTCTTTAAAAAGGGGAGGGTGACACAGGAGGTACATTCCTGCAAGGCAACGAAGCTCCCGGCCCAGCGGCTGCTGCCCACGCGGCAAGCCACGGAATCCGTCACTCCTGGCATTTCAGCGGTTTGCCTGGGGTCACATGGCTGGCCATTGTTGACCATCTTCAGGGTCCTAGCACTGGGTTCATCCTGAATGCGAGACATTCTAAGTGGGTCCCAGGAGCTCCCTCATGTAAGCTTCTCACCACAATTCTAGGAGGTAGGTTTTCACAGCCCCATTTTACAGATGGTGCAACTGAGGCTCAAAGGAGAAGTGCTTTGATCAAAATCATGGGTTTAAGGAGCGGTGGAGCTAGGATTTGGACCCAGGCAGCCTAGCTCTGAAGTCTAACCCAAGGGATCACTAAGAACGACTGCTTCCCGGTGGCACCAGCGCAGCTTAAACTGGAATCCCCAAACGACAGTTTCCTGGTTCCATGAGCAGGTGGCACCGGATCGCACGCGTGTGACGAACACGGCGTCCCGTTTCCTGACCTTCAGATTCCTCGCTGAACTTGCTACAATCACCACCACCATGTCGCACGCACGGTCATTGTGAAGGCGGACTGAGACAGTGTGTCCGAGCCTCCCATATGGGGGGCGAGCCCGGTTGACCTGGGGGAACAATGACTATTCCTTTAGCCATGAGGGCAATTCCAGACCAGAAGCCAGACGTGCCACGTGCTGAGCGATGCTGGGCAGGAAGCACAGGGGAATGTCCGAGGTCCCACGTCCTTCCGAAGCCACTTCCCCCAGGCTCCGCTCAGACACAAGCCCGCCTGAAGCTCAGACCATGAGTGCAGCCTGATAATCCATCAGCTTTCCCCCGGGCCCTGGCTGCAGCACCTCCCAAGTTCGCACCTGCTTGCTGTGGTCACCGAGGTGGCAGGCGGCCCAATTGGAACCCAAGTGTCCTGTAGACACTGCTGGGAGTTCCAAGATGCTAGGCTCCGTGCCACTGAGTGTGGGGCCGCTGGGTGGGGCTATCTGTTCCCCAGGAAACAGTACGATCTGGGTCCCAGAATCCAAGACTGTGAATGCTAGAAACAGACATAGAGACAAAGGGTAGGTGGGTGAGCAGGGACTTCCTCCTGCGATGCCCAAGGGCAACAACACGGAGCCATGACTTGGCCTCCGATTCTCTACGTGGCCCTATGAGCAGACAATATCCATGGATTCCAGTTTTCTGTTTCCATCCCTGACCGGAATCAAACCCACCCTTTCTTTTCCGGGGAGGCCTCTGAGACCCAGGATGGGCCACACACCGTTTGTATCAAAACCCAGTCTAGAATCTAAGCTGCTGGACGCAAGAATCCTGGGTTCATCTCTTTTGCCAAAATAAATTCCCCCGTTTAGTTCATTTCCTCCTCTTCAGCCAGGACGTCTCTTGTAGCGCATCCCCGCCCTGGGAACATGTTTCCAAGAGGCCGCAGACTGACTGCTGAGACCGCCGTGGACGGGAGCCGGATCCCGGGATGCGGGACACAGGGTGCTGGCGTGGAGAGCTGGGTAGTGGGACAGAGGCCACAGCCCAGCTGCAGGCCCTGCCTACCAACATGCAGCCACCTTCCCGGCTGGGAGAGAGAGAGGGTCGGCAGGTGGGCTTGCTGGCGACAGACAGGCAAACACTTCCTACCCTGAGAGTCAGGGTCAAGGTCGAGAGATTTCCGCGGGGAGACGCAGTGCCTCCTTCCTGCTTCCCATTCTTCTCCTGTCTTCCGTAGTGACGATGACAGTGATGACGACGCTGATGGCCACTGTGACAGCTATCCCTGCAGTCCTTGTGAAGCCCTCTGTTTGGATACCTTTGTGCCTTGTTTCAGTGAATTCTCATTCTATCCTCACGGGGTAGTGACTACAGGCTGAGCATAACGTCTACAAACACAGACAAATTGATTTTATGCGCGTCCATGGGGAGATACTCTTTTATTTTATTTTTTTTAAGATTTATTTTTTTTTGTTTGAGTGAAGGTGAGAGACAGGGAGAGAAGGCGGAGGGCCCAGAGCAGTCTCCGTAGCTGCACATCATTAGTTGTGACATGGTTTCATTCCACACAGGTGGATGTGGGGCTGTGCGGGGCAGGAACCAAACTGGGGGCCTCCTGCGTGGGAGGTGAGAACCTTTGCTTCCACCCCTGTGGTTGCCAGTTGGGCCACAATTCAGCATATGGGTTTGCACAGGCCGGGGCTGGGATTCGATCCTGATCTCACCATTGCAAGGCAAGTGCTCGGCCTGTTGCGCTATCCCGGACTCCCCTGGACGCTCTTGATGTCACTGCATGTTTATGTCCTAGACTATTTATGTCCTGTTTCCAGACTATTTATGTCCTATAGTATTGCTCCTAATGGACAGAGAAAGAAACAGGCTCAGAAGGGTTACAAGACTTGCCCCAAAGCCTCAGGCCCACTGAACCTGAATAGTATCTTAGACGTTTTTGTTTTTTTTAAAGTAACCAAAATTCTTGGATGTGGTTGGGTTGGCCTACATGGTGTACAACACGTCCTTTGTTTTTCTTTTTCACTATTTGCCAACATTTAAAAACTGGGCGATTTCACAACAT
Organism: Craseonycteris thonglongyai; assembly: GCA_004027555.1. NCBI lineage: Eukaryota > Metazoa > Chordata > Mammalia > Chiroptera > Craseonycteridae > Craseonycteris > Craseonycteris thonglongyai. The sequence continues at coordinate 57,292 of PVKE010001128.1, read as the reverse complement.
TCATAGCTCTGACTCTTCTTAAAATGTCCAAAGGTCTGGCCAAGTGGGCTGGCAGGCGGGCGTGGCTGGCGCTGCCTCCTGAAGGTGGGGACACACCCTCCCCATGGCCACAGCCGCTCCCGGCCCGTCTTCACCACCCAACTTCGCTGCCCCAGCGACCCAAGGTACCATGTCGCCACCAGGCAGCTTATCCAACACGACCGCACACTCACCCCCAGCCCCAGGGAAATAAGAAGTCCCGGCTGCCAGAACTTGAGAGAAGAAACAGAAAAGCTCTACTAACCCACGAGAAAGTTAAAAAACCCTGGCGTTTATTCATCTGTGAGCCTCGCCTTGGAGCTCCGGGGTCTGGGCTTCTTTGCGCGGGAGGGGTGGCGGGAGGGGGCTCAGGGCAGAGGGGGGAACAGGAAAAGCTAATAGGCCACACTGCTGCCCGGCTTCCTGCCCGGCCACCTCACAGCTGCCCGTGAACCGGCTGTTTGTTCCTAGCCTTCCCGGAAGGAAGCCTTCTCATCATGCAGGACAACAGGCTTGGCCCCCGGAGCTGAGGGCGACGTGAACGAGGGCTCTAAGCCCAGCTCTCCTTGTGCACCCGGGCAGCCCCAACGCGCAGAGACAGGAAGATGGGAAGAAAGCGGGGCCCGGGGTTCGAGCATCCGGTGAGCCGTGCACAAAGCCCCAGCTGGGGAGCCCGGAGGAAGGGGGTCCGGAGGGGCGCGCGGACTCTGTACAATGAGCTCCTTTCATCAGTGCATAGAGGACTCCTCAGCTCGGCCTCAATGGCGTTGTTTCTGAAACGACCCTTTCTACACCCGGAAAGCCAAATGGGCCGGACCCTGTGCCAAGGTCACCGGCAAGAGCCTGAGATCCCCAAGCAGGCTGATAATCAGCAGCCAGGAGACGAGGCCTGTGCTTGGCGCTGCTTGTGGACCCAAAGGCGACAAGTCTTTTACGGGCAAGTCTTGCACATAAGACTGGGCCCTGCGTGGGCTGGGGGTGGGGAGACCCTCCCTCACCAGCCCGGCATGCTGGGCACCGCTATGGGATCGATTCAGGACGGCGAGGGCGCCCTTCCCAGGAACTTCTGCCAGATGTCTGTGTGAGGGGTGCAGGGGGGGAGGGCGGTGCAAACTCAAGGCTGCGGTCTCAGGTTGACCACGTGAGCTACGGGGAGTCTCTGCTGGCCAGGCACTTGGAGAACGTCATGGGCAAGCATTTGGTTCAGCACACCGCACCCTGGTGCCTACAGGCAGCATGCAGCGCATGAGCAAGCGTTTGTTCAGCATGCGCTGAGCTTTCCAACAAAAAATGCGCCCTACGAGGCTGACCCTTAAAGTTCCCGAGGTTTCACATCAAGCTGCGAACGTTCTGGCATTTCCTGGGAAATCAGAAGGCCGGCCACACAAATCCCTGGCCTCCGTAAGGCCCTCTTAGAAGGGGCGTGCGCACTCCAGCTTGCCGTATCCGCCCCAGACGTGCTTCTCTCGCGATGGCTACTGTGGGCGTTGGGTTTGTAGGCTCTGGTTTATTAAATTCTAACACTCTCAGCAGAGGCCCTGGGGTTGGAGAGATGTGTGGGATACAGGCTGTAGACAGGCTGCAGAGCAAACGTGGCTCCAAAAGCCAGGACGTGGGGGCAGGCGCAGAGTCCCTCCTCTCTCCCTGCCACACATGTGGACAGCCTTGTTCCGCTTTCCCCAGGCCAGGACATCCTGGGACTGCCCCCAAGGCAGCACCCCGCCAATTCCTGGGGAACCCAATTCAACCGAGCCTCAAGTCACGTGGGGTCGGGATGTAAAAGGTAACCGCTGTGCACCCAGCCAATCAGGATCGTAGGATGTCTGCCGATTGTAGGTTAACGCAGGATCTAGCCACAAAGAAGATCCTGGGGAAGATGCAGGACTGAGCAGAAGTTGCCAAGTTCAACCTTCCGATCAGCTACTGTCTGAGGAAGCCATATCCCTTGGTCTTTATGAGCTACGATCTATTGGGAAGATATGCTACATTCCGACCTCATGCAATGAAAGTAACCTCTCAATTTATCCAGAGAAACAAAACCTCAGTAGACACTAGACAGATCCCACAGGCGGGTGACCAACGCAGCGTAACTTACCGCACTTTTTCTAGGTCTAAGGAGGTGGATTGCATCTACTTCTGCTGTTTGGAGCCGTGACCGTTTTTCTTCAGCTCTGTGTAGGAGTGTGTGTGTGCGTGCATGTATGCACAGACGTGTACACACATGCCAACAGTTGTGAGCATTCACACACACGTACGTGTGGTCCCTTAGCTCGAAAGCGTTCCTAAAAAGCTGCAGCGGGATCTGTAGATTTTGTTTGCCTCGCATCCCTAATCTGGGGGAACGCCCCCCCAACTCTGAGTCACCCCACTCCTGCTGCTGATACCAATGGCTCCTGGGGCAGGAAGCCAGCCTCCGGAGAAAGTCCCCTGTGCAGACCTCGGTTGCTGAGCTGTGTGACGTACGGCCCATGTCCGCACTGTGCGTTTCGTTATCATTACGCATGCAGGAGAAGCTTCAAACACCAACGGGGGGAAACGCTCCAGTTCTCATTTCACACGCTAAATGTGTTTACATGCTAACAGCATTTCTCGGGGACAATTAGCTTATGACTAGTGCACTAATCTTTTCAATCTTTTCAGTGCAGTTTACAGCTGCAGACTTCAAAAATTATGGCTAATTAAGACCCCGCTCTCAGCAGGTATGGTAAACTACGTGCACATTTCACCCAAGCAAAAAAAAAAAAAAAAAAGATGGGTTTGGGGAGAGGATGGGAGGTGGGGTGGGCAAGGTGTCAAAGATAAGAGAGAGTACAGAGCGTCCATCAATTTCAGGGCGAGCCCCACCCCCACCCCCAAGGCTAGTAGAGTCCAGTAGATGCGTTCCATTAATGGAGAGGCCTGCAGAATTCAGGGCCAAGGACAGCTGGCCTGACCCACTCATGGAGAATGTGGGCGTCTCCCATTCCCTCATCTATTTCCACGTGTCACGTTCTTCCATGTGACTTCAGCACAGAGAGGTGGCTGAGAACACAGACCTTGGGTCAGGTTCTCTGTGCTCCAAGGCTGACTTGGTCGATGAGCGAGTTACTTGCCATCTTGGTGCCTCAGTTTCCCCATAGGGTGAAATGGGGATGATGATAATGATCACAGCTACCTCCCAGGCCTGTTATCAGGATTGATGGGGTTCACAGTTGCAAAGCGCTCGGAATCATGTCTGGTTCCTAATGATCACCAAATACGCATTTCCCTTAAACCCTGTGAGGCAGAGGCCGTCACACGCCTCCACGTGTGTGTGTGGTCACACATGCTTGCGCTCACGTGTCCTCACCGCAGCGTGAGCCATGTGAGAACCTGTATTACGTAGTCATAGCCGTATTCACTGTGTCTGTGAGCAGCACATTCTCCGACTCTCATTCGCTGCCACCTAAAACCAGCACCTTGGATCATCCATTAGGATTCGCCCCTTTGTTTGGTTTTAAATCACAGAGAAACAGATGGCTCCCTGAAGGGCCACGGTGGGAACCCAGATTTCAGCTCCGCCCCTGAGACCCCACCCACCGCTCAGGCACCCGGTCTGGGGCGTGTGACGAGCTGCTGATCCGTTCCTCCCGGTGCTCGGCCCACTCAGTCTCATCAAGCATCTGCGGTGCGATTCGACCCGGCCTTGCCTGTCTACAGCCCTGAGTAGGGGATGGGCAGGAGGTGCTGCTGAGCCATTTCACAGATGAGGAAACTGAGTCCTCTACAATGGCATAGGCTGCCAGGAACGCAAAGTCACAATGTGGCGCTAACAGTTGACATTCTCTCCTCCAACATTTTCGGGAGCGATCTGGTGACAGCCTGTCAAGGTGATTACTGCTACTAGCAGAACGAATGCTAACCACCACCACCACCACCACCACCACCAGCACACATGCCAGGCGCTAAGCCACGGACATGCATGGACTCACTTCATCCTCACAGCTACTCTAGCAGGAAGGGGCTGTTCTAAGCCCCCACTGGGCTCAGAGAGGTTATGTAACGTGCCCGAAGTCACACAGCTGCCAAGTGTTGGAGCCAGAATGTGACCAAATCCAGATCTGTCTCCAGACGCCTTCCTCTGGAACAATCTGCTCTACAGTGTCCAACAACGCCTGGAAAATTCGAACCGTCACCTTTTCAGTGAACGCAGAAGGTATAACGAATAGAGTAGCGATTGATCGATTCACTCATCCTATATCAAACAACTGATGACAAAACCAGTGATTTAGTTAAGTTTGTGACACATGCTCCCAAAGAGGAAGACATAGGGAGGACAGTAAACAGAGGAAGTTCAGCCAGGGTGGGGCAGCCCGAAGGTTCTTTCAGGAAGTGAGAACTGAACTGGGCTTCAAAGAAAGGGCGAGAATCAGCCTGTGTGAGATGAGAGCAGGGATAAGCATTGTAGGCAGAAGGAAGAGCATTAATGGAAGCTCTGAGTTGGAAAAAACACACATCATTGGTAAGAAACAAAGAGAGAAAGTCTGACCCTGGAAGGTGCAGGAGCAAGTGGAGGATGATGAGGTGGGAGGACTGGTGTAGGGTCCCAGGAAGGGCATCGCTGTTGGTCCAGGGAGGCGTTCAGATCTTACCCCAAGAGCTTCAGGGAACCACAGACAAGATTTAGTGCAGGGCGACGTGTGTCCTCATCATACAGCAGCCAGACCACATTTACAACGTGGCTTTCCGTCATCGGATCCTAAAGGTACCTCCAAACACCAGCTCAGTGAACCGACACACTGACAATTTCCAAGCGGAGTTTCGAGTAAATTTCTCTTTCCCGTTTTCAGGGGCCATAAAACGTCCCCCGCAGCCTAAGCCATGGTTTGCTACTACCGACCGAGCTTTACAAATGGCTCAATCTTCATTACCGGTAGAGAGGAGGAGAAGACTCGGGTGCCGATACGTTGCAGCATACTCAGGTCTGATAGAATACCTTTCGTCTGTCTGAACACGACCAAAAAAAAAAAAATGGATCTAAAGCTACAGAAATGTCAATTGGCAACTCCGAGTTCTACGGCGTAGGAAAACGGCATGGGCATTTGTAGGTTGGAAAAAATGAAACAGCAACACACACACACACACACACACACAACTTCCCGCAAGCGGCAAGCTCCCGTTTACTGATACCTACTATGTGCTCTGTGCGCTGGTTCATCTCAGCCTCGTAACTAACGTGACCACCATCCCACTGGCCTGGAACCGAGCCCATAGGTGCTGGGTACTAAAATCAGGCATGTCTCCAACTAGGACACGTAGCTCATTGTACCAACAACAACTGTGGGTACTGCTATCTGAACAATACGGGCTCAGAGAGGTAGACACTTGTTAACATCACACAGCAGGTAAGGAGTAGGGGTCAAGGCTCACGTCCTGTGTACAGGAAAGCCAGCCTGCTGTACCCCCGAGAAAAGGACTCTGAAAACCACCGGGTTGCCTTGTTGTTCCCCAGCACCCCAAAGACCCCCCTGACACACACCGGCCCGTCAAGAAGGCTGCTCTCTTTGCTTTGCTAGGGTGAAGGCTCTGACCCGTGGCAATGACATAACCCTCTCTGTCACTCCCCATACTGGAGGGAACCAGAAAGCTCAGGGGCCCCCCCAATTGCCAACAGGACTTACTTTCTATTTCTGGCTTACCCATGCGACGCCTGCGCATTCTGATCATCTGAGCATTCCAACCCAGGCTGGGTCAGGAATGAGGAAACAAAATTCTTGACCTGTGCTGAGCTCTACAAGTCAAAGAGCTACAAAGAATCTAGAAATGCCCACAGCCCGCTGTGCTCGCTGTACAGACGGGGGACCCGAGGCTCGAAGCGCAAAGGAGGTACCCGGGTCCTGGCCTCGTTCTTTTTCTCCTGCGCTTCCTTCTCCAGAGCTCATGAGAATAGGCCAAGCATGTACATTTACATGCTAGGGATTTGCTCGCCTCTAGGCACTGCATACAGCTGGTGCTCAATAAATGTTCAGTGAATGAATGCTAGTCAGCAAGAGGCTAGTAGGTGTGCTGTTGGAGGGATAGTGTACACGCGCGTGTGTGTGTGTGAGAGATTCCCATGCAAAGAGGGTACTCGCTTGTTTCAAGACACGTTTTCTTTCTACAAACAGAAAATCATTTTAATTATAAGGTGACCAGATGTCGCGCTTTGGGCGGGACAGTCCCGATGTTTAACAATGTGTCCCGCGTCCCGTGGCGTTTTTAAAAAGTCCCGATGTTTGGAAAGAATGCACGACAAGCTAGGGAACGGCGGGAGATAGACCCAATTTTTCATCAAGAACCCCCTCCCCTCCGGTCAATGGTGTCCCGCTTTACCCATGTTCAAATCTGGATCACTTCTTAAATAATACACTGTGTAATCTTGATTATGTCGAGGAGATTTGATCAAAGATGTTAGGCCCGTCCAGGGAATTCTGACTGAAGTCCCCTTCTGCCCGGTCACTGGTAAGTGACCACCAAGGGCCATTAAAAAGTGGCCCTTTTAGTGCATGCCTTCATCATTTAGCCTAAAATCCCAGTTAGTTTCCTATCAGGACTCTTTCTCACGGAGGTTCATGCCTAAAAAGATAGGGCCAAAGGCTTCCTTTCCTGCAAGTGAAGCAATGGTGGCTGCTGTTTATTAAGCATCTATTATGTGCTGGGTGCTTTATTGGCCTTAGTGCTTCTCTGATTCTCCTTTTCGCCCTCATGACAACACCATAAGGCAAAAGCCCAGTTCTGAGGCTAAGAGACAGGGGAACAACGGCTTCTGTGTCACAGAGCTAGTCAAGCTGGAGCCGGGCTTAGCACTTGGGTCTTACTCCAAAGTGCACGCTTTGTACACAATGTCCTGTTCATCTCAGAGGAAAGCCTACCTCCACCCTCTGCTTTCTTCTTAGTATTCTTCCACACTCAGAACACTCCAAGGAACTTAGTTTTTACCACGAGGGATAAGAGACAGACGGGGAAACCATCGCCAAGTTCCTGGTCTGTGAAATGGGTGCAACTCCCAGTCGTCCCTCAGGAAGGTGGCCAGGAACAAAGGAGGGCACAGCCCGTATGGGGCGTCTCCCGCTCCCAGGACAGTCACAGGCCAGCATTTTGTTAAAGCAAATCTTTCAAATGCCGCAAGCCCCTCAGCCCCCCAGGGCTGCTCCAAGGAGTTGCCTCCTAAAATAGACCGTGCTAACTTCACTGAGGTCACCATAAAGACGACAGACCAACACAAGGGTTCCCATCTGGGAGCAGCTTCTCCAAAACGCAGCCCAAACGGCTCATTTCCAACGGAATGCGCAGCCTCAGACGGGCGCTGGGAGATGAAATCCCTGTAGGTCCGCACAGCTTGGGGCTTCTGAGTAAACTGCTACCGTGAGTCACCCCAGGGACGGTGCTAGAGAGGAATCAGACAGGGTGTGGTGGCCCGAGGGTGTGTGGCAGGCCACCGGGGGTGTCCCGGGGAAGCCGGTGGGACAGGGTGAGTATCTGCGCAGCAGGGGACCTGCTGATTTCTGACCCTTGGTGTCTTGTGAAGGCCATGCTCACCTCAGGACCGGCTAGAAGCCAAGTGCAAGCTCTCGGTTTCCTCATCCTTGACGTGGGAGAGGTGACTCAGTGACACACACATTTGCACTTCAATCCCAAAACACTCACACACCCACCGTCAAGACACACTTGAACATGTTGGTACGTCCCTGGGAGGATATATAATCCAAGAAGTTGTTACATTGTTAGCAATGACTTCTTCGAAGAGAGATTAGGCAAGGGAGAGGACTTGACTTTGGATGTGTCTCTCGTGGGTGAATTTTCTTGTTGCTTGTTTAAAAAGCCAATGCTGCTTAAAAATGGGAGGATAGTACGGTGGTCCCTCAAGAAGCTTGCTACTGGATCACTATACGGCTTCGTAATGCCACTTCTGGGTATACACCCAGGAGACTAGAAGGCAGAGACTTGAACAGGTGTTTGCACACCCAGGTTCACGGCAGCACCATTCACAACTGTCAAAAGGCAGAGACCGCCTAAATGTCCACTGATGGATGAGTGGGTGAACAAACGCATTATTCGGCATTGAAAAGGAAGAAGGTTCCGATGCAGGCTACACCGTGCATGAACCCGGATGATGTGCTCCGTGAAGTACGTCAGACGCCAAAGACCAATGCTGCATGGTTCCACTTCTGTGACATTCCCAGAGCAGCCACGTGCATAGAGACAGATGTGAACCGTGGCTGTCAGGCACTCAGGGGAGGAGGGAATGGGGACATGGTCTCTCAAGGGGGACATAGTCTTTTAATGGGGACAGAGTTTCTGTTGAAGGTGAAGAAGTATGAAGGTACTTAATGCCACAGAACCGCACAGTTACAAATGGTTAAGATGGTAAATTCTATGTTAGGTACATTACACCACAATAAAATATGTGAAAGACAAGGAGGAGGAGGAGGAGGAGAAGGAAGGAAGGAAGGAAGGAAGGAAGGAAGGAAGGAAGGGACAAGGGGAAGGGGAAGGAGAAGAAAGAATAAAACAAAAACCAATAAAAATGGGGTTAAAGGGAGGGAACAAGATGGAGACATAGGAATTGAAGTAAGAATTTTCCGTAGGCCTCTTGCTTTGTGGACTGGACCTTGGTTTTATCTACAGGTAGTTTTAAAATAATAAATAACAGATACAAGTGCGGGAGGGATGGTTGGGGCAGGGGAGCTCTGTAATCTTTCCACGTAGGTAACAAGCCAGGTTTTCAAGCAGGGAAGCCTACACCCCTTGCGGCGTCTCTGCCTCGTGGAAATCTGCTCAGTAACGAAAGGGAATGAGCCACGGACAAATGCATCTGCGTGGATGACTCTCAGGAAGTGCACACAGGAAGGGAAGGCCGGCAAAAGAGAGCGTAGACACTGATTCCATGCGTAGGAAACTCCAGAACATGGGAACCAACCTGCCGGGACAGAGCACGCAGCAGTCGCTGCCTGTGCTTTGGGTTTGGGGGCCGGTGGGCATCACACTGGGACACAGGGAAATGCTGGGGACGATGTTCGTCAGCCAGTTACCGCAGTGCTGGTGTCACAGGTGGACGCGTAGAGCGAAACTCATCCAAGTGTTCACGTCCCCTATGCGCAGTCTACCACAAGTCAGCTGTCCCTCAATAAAACCGGACCAGGAGTTTTACAAAGTGTGCAGGGGAGGCCGGGATGGCTCAGCAGGTTGAGCGCTTGCTCGCAATGGTGAGGTCCAGGGTTCAATTCCCGGCCCGTGCAAACCCATATGCTGAACTACGGCGCAACTGGGAACCGCTGGGATGGCTTGGCGGTGAAGGTGCTCGCCGCCCAGGTGGGAGGCCCCCCGGTTCAGTTCCCACCCCACGCGGCCCCACATCCACCTGTGTGGAATGAAACCACGTCACACTAATGATGTACAACTATGGAGACAGCTCTGGGCCCTCCCCCCTTCTTTCTTTCTCACCTTCTCTCAAAAAAATAAATAATAATTAAAAAAAAACGTTTAAAACAATAGTTTATAATATTCACCTACAAAAAAGAGCCTAAAAATAAAAGGTAACACCATAAAATACAATAAAACAAGGGGGAGGCCAAATGCTGGCCAGCTGGGGGTCCATGTGTCAGGGTGAAAGCAAATCAGAGTGACGGAGCTGGCCCTGTCCCCTGAGTTCCCTGCACATAGGTGACTTGCCCACGTCTTCCTCTTGATGTCCCCTTACGTTCTGAAAACCTCTGGACCCATTCAGCTGCCTCGGCTGGTTCTCGAGGGACCTCGGACAAGAGGTCACCGACCGGTCAGATATGTTTTGCTTTGGGCCCGCCGGGCACTTGTCAAAGTTTCAATGAGTTGCCGATACCGAAAATTCAGGAAGGCCATGCCTTCAAATTCTGGGTGTCTGTCCTGCCCTCGAACAATCAGATCTGACCCCACTGGGTCCTTATTTCCAAGAAGCCGGAACCGACAAAGTAACTGTCCACTTCAGACAGGGGGTGGCGGCCACACTTGTGCTCAGTGCCGGCCCTGCTCAGAAAATACGCCACGTTCCAAGTCCTGCCCCACGTGGAAGGGACGTGGCCCGAAATAGGCACACACACCCCGACCCCGCCACTGTTTTACGTCTAGCTGGTTAGTTAGAGGCGAGCTCAGCGCTGAGTTGAAGTCCAATGTGGACTCCCAACCCATCTGACTTCCCTTCGCCATCACTAATGCGTAAGGACACGAAGAGGAAATGGTTGTTTGATAATAAACTAACCATGTCTCTGCTGCCTGTCTCATGGGGAAAGCTAAAAATGAATCACTCGAGGGGGCGCGGATCAATCTCCACCTAACAGAGGGTCCTCCCCAGTGTCCCGCCGGGAAGGATTCCTGAGTGTAGGTGACTGTGGGGACCTTGAGGGGTACAGGAGCTGCCCACAGACCTGGGCCCCAAGGTTCTCTGCACTCTCTCACGCCCGAAGGGGAAGTGAGGGGAAATGGACTACAGTGAGAGGGAGAAGCAAACCTGGCCTTGCCACTTGCGTGTGAGTTCTTGAAGTGTCACCTTTTCCTAGAGTGACAGAGATTAACCTCGTCAAAGTAGGCCCCAGCTCTCTTGCCTTGTCCCCATAACACACACACACACACACACACACACTTTCTTCTCTTCTCTCTCTCCCTGCCTGCTCTGCTTTCCCCCAGCACTCCCCTCCAGCTGCCGTATCTTATTTATTTGTCCTCTCATGCGCTGACACGCTTCCGCTGGATCACGTGATGGCAGGGGCTTGCTCAGATTTGGTCCGTCTCCAAATAGGGGCACCAAACAGACCCCTCCTGACACTCTGCTAAGTGCACCTCTGACCTCATAGATGCGCCCCGGAGCATCGCCAAACTCTCCGTGCTCGCGTGATGAAGTGTCATGCTCCCTGGCCTAGTTCTCTAGCACCCCTTTAATAACTGAACTCACTTTTTCAACTCGCTCTCTCATTTTTACCGAAATAAGCCACTTAAATATAATTTTTTTGGAAAAGAAATAATTGGGGGGGGCAGTCTGTGATGTGGGATACTGGAAGGCACCTGTAACCGGTGAGGCTGGGAGCAGGCCATCACGTAGTAGCCGTGTGACCTTGGGCTAAGTGAGTGAACCTCTTTGTGCCTCAGTTTCCCCACCTGCAAAGCAGACTAGTGCGCACAGGCTCCATGGGGGAGGCGGACATGAACGGAAACGTGTAAGGTTCATCTGAACAGTGCCTGGAACGCAGTAACATCGTATGAGTACTGTTCGTAGTAGTGTATGTACAGAAAAGCAAAACCGGTAGCGCCCGCCCTACTAACATAAACACGTGACAACTGAAAGAAAAATAATGTCGTCGATGTGACAGCCGCAAAGCACTCTTGGTGACCCGGGCTGCGCCTCTCCTGTGCCAGTAACCAGACAGGTAGGTGCTTGCTCAGCTCACTATCGCAGAATCTCAGCCCACGGATGGTCCCACTTGTAAGAACACTGGAAATGCTGAATCCACACAATGGAGCAAAAGGGAGGAGTTGGGGGGCAGGGGAACGTAGGTTATTCGTTTTCCAATAGGATTTGCTCTTACAAAGGGATTAAGGGCAGAATTCCTTTAAATAGCAGCTTAAGCCTGTGTGCGGATTAAAGAACACTTATTGGAGAGGTGGAAGGGGCCCCGACACCTGGAGCCAAAGCGGGATTCCGCCCAACCGGACCTAAAAGAAAGCGCGTGGGTTTCTTCGGAAAGGATGACAGACGTCGACAAGAGAAATGGCTTCGTTTCCAAGCACCTCGTTCCCGCCCAATATTTTGGGTGGCTGTCAATCACGGTGAAGCAGGTGCACCTGTGTGCCTGAGCCAGTTTGGGGCAGGAATCCAGCACACTTATTTTTAAGCCCTGACTATGTGAACGCCGATAAGCTATTAAATGCTGTTAAGCGCTGCTAATGTACCGGGCACTGCTGAGCGTGTGACAGGCATTATTTCATGTCCTCATCAGAGCCACTCAGTGGTGTTACTGTTGTTTGGTTCCCTCTGAGGCTCAGAGGGAAGACACAGCTCACCCTGAACGAGTGGGTGACCGACTGAATATTCAAGCCAAAGTGTGGGTGTCGGGTCCCGAGGTTAGATTATAAAAGGTATGATCCTTAAGTCAAGGAGGACATAAAGACGTAGAAAAGGATGGCAAATGCCTTGGGGGAGGCTTTTGTGAGAACAAAGGGAAAGGAATACCAAGGGTCCAAGGTGTACCCCAAAGCATATGTGACCTCATCCGACCCCTAGTTGTTAGCTTATACTCTAGCACCTCTGAACATGCAGGGCTCAGCCCCTCTTCCCCCATGGTTAAGGTGACCAGATGTCCCACTTTTGGTGGGACAGTCTCGATTTTTAACAATTTGTCCTGCGTCCCGCAGTGTTTTAAAAAAGTCCTGATGTTTGGAAAGAATGCACGACAAGCTAGGGAACGGCGGGAGATAGACCCAATTTTTAATCAAGAACCCCCTCCCCCCCGGTCAATGGTGTCCCGCTTTACCAATGTTAACATCTGGTCACCTTACCCATGGTTCATGCCACAGATGAGAAGTCTGACCCGGAGGATTCGACTCTGGGCTGTCGGCCCCGGGGTGGTGGACAGAGGAGAAGGTGGGGTCTCTCCCGGCTGCCTCATTGGCCACCTGAGTGCATCCCCGGCCTCATTCCCCTCCCTTGAAAAATGGGGATATTTGCTACTCCTCCCGCCTCCGCGGCAGGGAAGTGCTGGAGATGAACGGGGGAACATCTGGGAAGCGCTTCCACAGGAGGGCACCTTGGGCGAGGATGTCTGCAGACGCGGAGGAGCAGCCACGATGGACAGTGAGGTCCTCGTTACCCTTTTCAGCACGGTGTTCTCCTGCCTGCAGCCCTGGGTGAGCCCCCGGCTGCCTGGAGGAGGCGCGCCGAGCCACACTGCTGCCCCGCATCTCGCTCTCTCACCCCCACACTTTAATACCCACTAATCCCGCCGTGACAGCCCTGCCACCCCCAGCACTGTCACCTGGTGCCCATTCTCCAGCCGTCTCCGCCATCCGAGCTGCGCGCTCGACACCGAGCGGTCGTAGGCGAGCCCCTCTCTACCCAGAGCGCCGGACCAAGACCCCGCACGTGCCACACCTCACGGTGTTGCGTCTCCAATGGGAGACCAGCCGGGGTTCCCAAGTCCAAGTTCCATCAGCGGGGCCCTGAGGGGGTGGGTAGCAAACAGCACAGGCAAAGCAGCGGGGTCCAGGGACAGCCGAGCTCCCCGTTCTGCCTCCCACTGTCTCCCTGAACCCCAACTTCCTGCCCTGCGAACTGGACGTCACCATGACAGGCGCTGTCAGAAAGGAGCCAGCAGGATGCAGGGAGCGCATCTCTGCCCGGAGGCGTTCTTGCACCAGGGAGCGGGTTCTGAGCGGATCTGCAAGCCTCTGCAGAGGCAGGGGCTTTCCTGCGTGGAGTGGACACAAAGAGGACCACGAGGCACTGGATGTGGGGGAGGCGGGGTGCAGGGCGGGGGGACCTGACGGATGAGAAGACGTTTCACCGGACAGCCCGGCGGCCCGGCGGCTCAGGCTGAGTGCGCACAAGGAGAGACGCTGAAGCAAAGCCCGGGCCGCGAGCGTTTGCGTTCTGCTTAATCGTCGGGGGCGCAGTTCAGCGAATCGTTTCTGAGGCAAAGAATGGGAACGTGGAGGGTGTGTGTCTGGCCCTTTCCGAGGTGGACAAGGGCCCCTTCCCGTGTGTGTACGGGTGGCAGTCTTCCCGGGAACGGTGGCGGTTGGCAGTTGGCCGTTTCCCAGAACACAGAAGGGTGGAGGAAGTCAGTCCTTTGCCTTCTTTTCAGCTCAGGACTCAGGTCAAACTCAACTCCAGAGGGCGGTTGTGCCGATTCAGTGCAGCCACGCAGACAGCGCGTAAAACTCAGTTGCCGCTAGCTGGTTCGAGTTTTGGCTGAGGATCGTTGGCTTCCAGGGTGACCTCAAAGGATGAGTATGAGAGCAGGAAGAGGGAGAATAGGGTGGGGACATTCTGGAACTCTCTGGCAGATAAACAGGTAGCCTGGGGGTGTGTTCGTGACCATTCACTTGGACCTTGCTCTCTATACAGCCCAGGACGTTATCACATCTCTCCTCTGAATCAAGATGGATTTTTCGCCTAAAATACCGTCAATGCCGTCCCCTGGCCATTGACAAAAGAATATGAAAAAAAGAAAGTTAAATATGCCACCCGCGTCCCCAACTCCTCCACGAATCCATGTGGAGGAGATACAAGACCGGATGGAGAGCAGGAGTGGGACCAAGCGTGTGCTGGAAGACCGGCTAACGCTCTATCCTCTGCTAGAATCCGTGGCACGCACACCTGCTTTAAATGTACCGACAGCTTTTCAAGCTGCCACCTCGCTCTTGAGGTATTTTTAGTCGAGTAGAAATTCATGTAGACCCTAACGGCAGGCAGGGGGAAGCGTGTCAGGGGCCGCCTGCACAGATGCCCGCCGTGCCCTCGGTCTGCCAGGCCCACCGCTTCGCATTGGCACACAATTCAATAATCACTTCATCGCCCACCTCTGCGGCATCGTTACCGTCTCCCCCTATAGAGGGACTAGAGCTGGGGTTGAAGAGAGCCGCTCTGAACCCGAACCATCATCTCCATCAGCAGGAGCAGACTTTGGAGGAGAGGCCCCCAGGGGGCAGGGGCTACAAGCAAAACAGGGCCCTGAACCAAAACGAAAGAGGCAAAGTTCCGCTTCCCCCACTCAAAACAGACGCATCCCGAAAGGCTGCGGCTATATATCCACGTGTCAGCTGCCAGAAAGAGCCGGGCAGAGAGAGGAGGAAGGAAATCACACAAAACATCCGGGCTGGAAACATCATGAAGGTACCAAGTCAACGGGAGAACCGCCCAGCCTCGGGCTCAAGCCCTGACACACAGGGGGTCACCCTTGATTCCCCCTCTTGCCTTCACGACCCCCACCCCCATCCCATCCACCTCCAATTCAGTGGCAAGTCCCACAGAATCTACCACCGAAACGTGTCCACCCCTGTCTATTTCTGACCTTGACCACCACTGGGCTTGCTGATGCACGTGGTGGTCACTTCAGATCACGACACCGTCCTGTCCCCTTGACCTGAGGGAGCTTTATAAAATCACACCCCAAATAACACGCAAAACCGCGAACCATACATCAAGCGCTCTCATCGGACCCCGGGGATCAAATGTAAGCTTCTCACCCTGGATCGCAAAGCATCACGGGGATCTCAGACCTGCCTGGTTCGTAAGTTCATCTCATACCCCCATCGTCCCCGATGCCTGTAGGCGCCAACGCTGACAGCCTTGTGTCTGTTTCTAGAACGTTCCGAGCCCTCTGATGCCTCAAGGGTTTCCCTCTGCTTAGAATGCTTTCCCTGCAGGTTTTTACACGGGGCTTCTCTGGTCATTCAGGTGTCAGGGCCCTCGGGTGACCACCCCCTCCACCATGTCATCTTGCTTTAGCTCCCTGTGCACACTGTCGTTTGCGTTTTTTCCCTCTGTGCTGAGCTCTGGGTCTTGTTCGCGGCGGCACACCCAGCCTGCACCACCGCACCCGCCCTGCAGCGGGCGCTGCAGAAGTAGGTGCTGAATGAAGGAATGAATGGAAGAGAACACGGCTGTGGCAGGTGCAGGGGGCAGGTGGGTTTGGAGGGCGTCCCAACTTAGACGCCACGTTTTCCTTAGAAGTGCGTGCTCCACACGCAGCGTTCACGAGGTCGAATGAAGAGGATCGAACCCTCGCACCCAAGTTCTTCCAAATATATTTAAAAGCGTCCCCACAACCGGAGCCGGTTTGAGAGGACAGGACATGACGTGAAAGGTGCAGACTGTCATTGCACTGGCCAGATGCCCAGTGTTCGGCGGCTGCATGTGGCTGGTGGCCGACCACAGTGCTCGGTGGCACTGGGGTGGCCCACACCAGCGCGGGGATCACATGTTTGGGGGAGGCGCTCCGGAGGCAGGAGGCCGGGGCCCTAGCCTCACTGACCTCTGGCATGACCTTGGCCAGCGTGTGCGATGAGGGTCCAGAGCCTCTGTCTGACCGCAGTGGGGGAGAGGGGAGGGACCGCATTTCTAGACGTAAATAAGGCCACGCACTTAGGGGCCGGCACAGGGGCTGGTGAAGGGGCCCCGGAGCCAGAGCGTCTGGGTTCCTGTCCCCGCAGTGCCACGCGCGAGCTGTGTGACCTTGGACACACCATGTAACCGCCCCGTGCCTCGGTTTACCCACAGGTGAAACGGTCAGCATGACACCCACAGAGGAGCGGGAAGGGTCACAGACAACTGACCGTGCAAGGAAACCGTGTCTGACACGCAGCAAGCTTTCACAGTCAGTCAGTTATTAGGAGACTCCAAGCCCCGCTAACTGGAGGGTGGGACGCCCTGCACGCTCCAGGGACCCCGAAACCAAAATGCAACAGCAGAGACACAACCGGGGGAGCCTCCTAGGACAGGGGACTCCTTCCGAGGGAAGGAGCTGAGGGAAACAGCTGAGGGGCTTTTCAGATAGGAATCGACTCCCCACACGGACACAGAATTCCTCGGGGCCCCCTTGGGGGTGGGGCAGACTGCATGTGTCCTCTCCGTCACTCTCATCCGAGATCCTCCGATCAGCAGCAGAAGCTGTGATGGTTCACAAGGCGCGGGGACAGAGAGAGACCAGCATTGTCAGGGGTCTGTTGGACCTCGGGCCACTCAGAGGACCCGATGGGCCCCACCCAAGTCCACACCAGAGCTCCCACCCCACCCGCCATCGGCTGCTAGGTTCCTGGTCTGGGAAAGAAAGGCGTCTGCAGGGAAGAATCCGGGCGCCTCCCTGCAGGAGGAGGGCTGTCGTGGCTTCTTCAGAAATGGGTGCCCAGCGGCACTTCTATCGCCCTTCCGGGCAGGCTTGCAAAACCCGAGACGCGTGCCTGTCCCTGGCTCAGGGGCTCCCGAGCGCATCCGCCCAGCCAGCCCTTGTGCTGGGCACCAAGGAGACTCGGACGTGAAGTTCACGTGCCCACCCGGTGAGATCTCGGCACCGCAACCTGAGGGTAGCAGCCAGCCGCACGCGGCCAGGGCCCGGGACTGGGAAACGAATGGCGTTTGCTGAGCCAATTCTCTGGCAGCGGAAGCAGTAACTTGTTGATAGATACGCCGATTCAGATTTCCATTCCCGTAACCTACCTCTGAAAGAGAAGCGC
This sequence comes from Craseonycteris thonglongyai, assembly GCA_004027555.1. Taxonomy (NCBI): domain Eukaryota; kingdom Metazoa; phylum Chordata; class Mammalia; order Chiroptera; family Craseonycteridae; genus Craseonycteris; species Craseonycteris thonglongyai. The sequence goes on along the minus strand of PVKE010001128.1, from coordinate 40,078 downwards.
CCCGTAGCAAGATGGCAGGAGCTTCATCATCGGGTCCCTGTCCCCGCTCCCCTCCCCGCCACCCCCTGCTGAGCTGTAATTAATTTTAAGCCATTGACAGGGTCTCTTTGGAAACACTGTTTTCCCATCTCAGGTTAACATCCTCCCGCTCGGTTCCAAGAAAATACACACTGTCAGAGACAGAGCAAATACTATCCTGGGAAGGAGAAAATAAAACCGCTGCCTTCAATACAAGCCCCCGGGATGCAGCCAACAAATGTCCCCAATAGCTGCCATGGAGTTTGCTGGTCTCGCCGGGGTTCCCATTCATCATGCGACAAGGAGGGCACAGCTCAGCCCTCACGGCCCTCTCAGCCCACGGTCGTGTTGGTGAGGAGGGCAGGGGCCAGGAGCTACATCGAGCATTCAGTCGACAAACAGTGAGCAACCGCTGACCCTGTGCTGGCAGGTGCCCTGGTGAGGAACGGATCCGGTGCCCACTGCCCTCAACGAGTCCATTCTAGCAGGGGAGGTGGCCGCCGACCAACCAACTAACCCAGAAAGCCAGCTCGTCACTAAAGCGATGAGGGAAGGAGACAAGGGGTGCAGGTAGAGAGAGTACGGGCTGTTGGAACTTGATCTGGGACCAAGGATGAAGGGAACGCGACCCTGGAACAGGGAAGAGGGCAGAGGTAACAGCCCAGAGGGAGGGAACTGGTGACGATGGAACAGAAAGAAAGCCAGCTTGGCTTGACTGACAGGAGGGCGGCCGGAAGGCGGGGAGCAGAAGGGGAGAAGCAAGGTCAGGGACTGGGGTTTTACTGTGAATGCAGGAGGCCACCGAGAGGCTGCAAGCAGGGAGATGACCGAATCCAGTCCCCTCTCTCAATCTCTGTCTATCTTCTCTCTCAAAGATGCATGCGTGTGAGCGTGAGCACACACCCCCCTCCTAGAATACGTCCTTCCGTCAATTCTTTCAGTCGCATCCTTGACCAAAACCCTCTCTGTCTGAGATGGCTTCCACACGGCACGGACCTCGGGGTGGACTTCTATCCGAGAACGGCTGGCAAGGCGACGGGAGACAGTGCATTAGGACACTGGGCCCTTGCGAATGGGGGTCACCGAGGAGGAAAAGGCACAGGAAAAGCGAGGGGAGAGGGCTTTGGATCAACCCCCGGCCCCCCTTGGGCCCCTGTCCAGCCCTGAAGCCGTCAACGAGACGGGACACCATAGGGCAGGGGCAGCCTGCTCGGAAAGTCAGGCGGGACCTCTGCAAGTTCAGCTACTACCCGACTGGACGCAGGGAGCCGGGCTTCTGCTTCAGCTGTGATTCTCCTCGAGGACTGAGCTGAGGGAGGTAATTCCTCCCAATGTTCTACCACTGAGACGCGTCAGGGAAGGGTGACTCCCTTTCACATCCTGCTCCATGATCCTGGCCAGGTCATTTCACCTCTCTTGGCCTCAGCTCTTGCATCTGTGAGATGGGAACAATAACAACCCCACTTCAAGGGCTTGGGAGGAGAGAAATGTCAGACGCCACGCTAAGCGCTTGGCCAATGCCTGGCTTAATGGGTTAATAGTGACTCTATTCCATGAAGGGTCAGCAGCTCTGGGGTTATTAGTATGTCAGCTCATATAACACTGGGGGGCACTGGTGGAATGTTTGTTGGCCAGTTATCTCATGCTTGAACGTTTACTATGGAAATAATTGGGAAAAGAAATAAAATACAACGATATGTACAATGCCATTTGAAGGGTGTCCCAAAATTCACGCAAGAAGTAATTTTCATAGAAAACACAGGTTTATAATTAAAAATGGTAAATTTTCATTGCTCAACAATGAAAACACATTGTTCTTTCGTGGAGTGCTCCATTTTTAATAGCCCTGAACTGTCAGTTGTCACACTGTCTTTTTTTTTCATTGGCAACACTTTACCGCACAAATGATGCAAAATTCAAATCTTGCGTGAATTTTGGGACACCCTTTATTTAGAATAACAACAGAACCAACGGAGTGTTCAACGAGAAAAGAAGTGCAGCATGGACTAAGGTGACTGAAGTCAACAGAAACCGGTGCACTAGTGAGGACGATTAATGAAGGGACTGCGAAATATTTTAATGAGAATGACAAGTGTCCCAAGTGGACATGAAATAGACCAAGTGTGCGCTGTTTAAAAACGGGTGTAGGCTGTGGAATGAAACTATGTTGAAAACTAATGACATACAACTATGGAGACTGCTCTGGGGCCTCCCCCTTCTCTCTGTCTCTCTCTGTCTTTCTCTCTCTGTCAAAAACAAACAAACAAACAAACAAAAATGGGTGTAGGTAACCATGGCCGACACAAAAGAACTGCGGGGTTGGAAAGGCGGGTCATGGGAGAGGTTTTCAAAAGATGGTTTACTATGTAGAAATACAAAAATAAACTTTGCGACACAGATGAGCTTGTGTCTGGAGCAGGCTTCATTTGGGGGATGTTGGAACATGCCATTTCTGGGTGCAGAGCCTCTCTCTTCCGTGGGATAGCCAACTCCTCCGTGGAAACTGAAAATGTCCACGGTCAAGCTCTCCCGATAACAGGCTAGGCTCACTGTGTGTTTGGGTGTCTTTTTCACTATATCTTGTTTTTTAAGGAATGATTGATTGATTATGTCACATACTACTTACTGAGTGCCTACTACTCAACGGTGAAAGGCTGGAGTAGCAGGACCACACCAAGGTGTGAATAACGAGGGTCCCAATTATGAAGAAGACAAACAAAAGTGGGTTAGTACCTGATGCTCAATAAGCCAGCAAGAGCGAACACATCCCCCCTACTTGCCGGTCATTGTTGTAAGGGTTTTACGGGAATAACCCCTTTAATCCTCACATCCAACCTCCAAGGCAGCTACAGCTGTTAACAGATGAGGAGCTTGAGGCTCAGAAAGGGTGAGTGACCTCCCTGAGATCACACAGCCAGTCAGAGCCAGGATTGGAACCCACGACTCTTCCTCCAGGGCCCTTCCTCTCATCTCTCCACCTTTGACAAAAGGCTGCTCACAGCCAGGGTCCCTGTCCCAGATGCCCGGCCAGGAATAGCTCACCCTCATCTCTATGTCACACACAAGGGCTCTATGAAGATCTGGCCCCTGACATACAGCCCGAGGGGCTAGAAGGGCAGCCTTTCTAAAGGAGCCAGAGTCTGGGTAAATTAGAGACAAAGAGATGCTCTCAGCTCAGACCACAGCCAGGGGGAATTATGTAGGGTTCTCTCAGGAAACGTCAGCCGTGTCAGAAAGATTGTGGGTGTGTGTGCACACACACGTGTGTGTGTGTGTGTAAAGGGGGCTCAAGGGAAGGGTGACAGGCATAAGTGAGCCCAGAGGGACATGGGGCACTGAGACAGACAGACACTCTTTTCCCCTAACCAGGTGAGACGACAGAGGGCAGCCCCAGAGAGACCAGGAGTCTTTGATTCTTCCAGCTCAGAATGCAGTGCTGGATCGTTTGATCAGAAAACAAGAGAACAAGCGGATGCTGTGAAGTGGCACACACACACACACACACACACACACACACACACACACGCATGCACGCACGCACAGTCAAAACAATACCAGCAGCAGTAACTGACATGTGTCACTTGGCCCCCAGGGCGTGGCTTCCTCTCCCTTCGTAACCGTCCTGTGAGGTGACAGTGATTCTCATCCCCGTTGTACCGGTGAGAAAACTGAGCTTCCTGGGGTGAAGGGCTCTGGGACGGTCACACGGTCACCATCTGAACCCTGGCAGCCTGTCCCTCTCAAGAACATGCCCCTGCACACAGCCACACGCTAACATTCAGAGCTGGGTCTACACACAACAGGCATGCGCTTGCATCGCCAGACAAACGTGGCCCCGAGTTACAAGCCACGGGCGTGCATGAGCGTGCCCAGGGCTGCAACAATGGACGCCTGCGGCCCTGGTCTCCAGCCCAGGCTGCCCCTCCGCACACCTCCGGGGGGCGCCACTCCCGCCAATGCACCGTGGACGTGACACGGGTGGACCCAGGCTGAGTCTTCTGCAGGGAAAACTCGGATTAGAAAAGCCCCTATTTCGAGTTCCCCTGCCCCGAGCCACCTCTGTCCACAGCGGACGCTGCTGATCAATGTCGCCGCTGTGCAAAGGGGCGAGGTGATGGGCACGCGGGGAGGCCGCCGGGGGATGAATGTGCCCTTGTCAGCTCTGCCCCAGGCGGCGGCACCACACCACACCCAGTGTCTCCTGGAAGCGGGGCCTGGTCCGCTCCAGCCCTCATGGTCACGTCTTTCGCCCTGGCGCACACAAGGCCCGCTCAGTTCTGGGGAGCTGGCGTGGCCGCCGGGGCCCGGGGGAGGCCGACGGCCTTGAGAAGTCACTTTATGCCGTGTCCCTGCTCCGAGGCTAAGCCACGAGGCCCGAGCGGCTGACTGCTCCATTCCCCGCACACCCCGCCCCAGGAGGAGCAGTTCGGGCACAGCCAGCCCTTGTTCTCACCCGCTGCAAGCCCCGGGGAGTCAGGATTCATGGGGCTGGCATCGCCGAGCCCCTGGCAGCCAAAACCCCGCTTCTGGCCTCTTCGTCGGGGTCCCGGGCTGGCGGTGGTCAGCCCAGGCTACCTGATGCTAGAAATGAAAGACGCCCATTCACGGTGGGGCCTTTGTGAGCCCAGAGATCCCCAGGGCCCGGAGCAAGGGCGGCAGGCTCTCGTCACCCGCAGAAGCCCGGCCAAGGGGCCCCTGGAGAGCGACAAGGCAGAGAGACAGGGGCGATGGAAGCTGCTCTTGCAAACCTCCACCCTTCTCTCAGCTACCTCCCCACCATGGCGAGCGGCCCTCAAGATGAAGCCTTCACATGTTCATGTGATCAGTCACGCAGTCAACAAACGTTTACTGAGCATCTACTATGTGCCGGGTGGTAATTTTTCTTTTAGGCACAGGCAGCGGTGAACAAAGCAGTCTGCACCTTCCTGCAGCTTATTCTCAAAGTCCTCAAGCTCTCCCCAGCCCTGCCTACAATTCATAGCCATGCAGCCCGGAGCAAACCACTCTGTCTCTCTGCGCTTCCACAAGGTCTCTCCCAGGGTTCCTGCCAACCACCATCTGTGGGCCTCCAAACTTCCCCTGGGGGTCTGAGCAACACTGAGTCCGGGGACAGGAATCTGTGTTCCCCCCAAACCTTCTCCAGCAGCCGTAAGACACTGGAGGTGAAGAGGGACCACGAGGCCCGACGGGACCAGGAGGGAGAGGCTGAACAGCTAAACGCTGAATTCAAAAGACAAAGAAATGAAGCGGCCTTTTGTTTTGTGTGCTTAGTATCCACTAGGCACCGGGTTGGGTGCGTGGAGGCAACGGGAAAATAAAGTTAAAGGACATACGTGGTCTGTGCATGCAAAGCTCATACCGCCTTTCCAAAGTCACCCTTTTTATTCGAACCCCTCGCTTCTTTCATTCTCTCTCTGCCTCCGTGTCTGTCTCTCTCTCTTTGCTTGCCCACCTCTCTCGTCTGTGGGACTCCTGCTAAAACAAGCACTGGGGGAGGTCCTGTGTGGAGTCTGGCCTTGGGGATCAGGCAGGTCTGCGTTCTAATCCGGGCTCGGCCACTTGCTGGCTGTGTGACTCTGAACAAGTTACCGAGCCTCTCAGAGCCTCCGTGACCACCCTGCCCTGGGGAATGGAAATAACACAGGTTCTTTTTTAAGGACTACACGCGATCTGGCTTTCTAAAGTGCCTCCTAGGCCCAGGGGAATGTGCTTGGTCAGCGCTCACTGAGTAGTATAAATACATCTGTCACAAAACCCGCACGGCTTCGCCGCCCGGCCCTCCTGAAGCCAATCTCGGCTTCCTCCCGGTTCACGTTCATTTCTGAGTTCTGGACCTAGATGCTCACAATAATAGTTGGCTCAGAAATTTCCCGTCCAAAAACCTGGTTTCCAGCCAAAACATTCCTTGGATCTATTGAAAATCCACTGGCTCGGACCACATTTCACTGCTCGAAGAATAAGAAGTGTTAGCTATTTGGAGACCAGGGACCTTGGGAGGCCCATGTGTGACATGCTGACGCCCGTTCCAAGTTCAGATGCCAGATTTAGATAGTGCCGAGGACCCAAATTGGGCTCTAGAAACTGGGCCAGCGGCTCACCATAATGACAGATATCAAAATGGGAGAAAACCTTAGTCCAGGGGGAAAACAAAAAAAAAAGATGCCAATTACAAAGACCTTCTTCAGAACCACGGCCTAAAAGTGGACAGAAAGAGCAGGCGGCTGCCCGAGTGTGGCCGAACCGCCCTCTTTGGAGCTAGAAAGAGTAACAGGTCAATATCCAACTTGCAATTTAATTCTATTTTGAAGTTTACTGGAAAGCAGAAAATAAGAAAGGGATTTGAGAGCGGCCGGCGGGTTTGACGGCGAGGAGGAAACCGAAACACGCTTCGGGCCAAAGCATTTCAACAGCTTGGCAGCACGCGCTTCCTTTATCCGCACAGCCCCCTCCAAGCCCCCTGGTGCACACGCAGATCAGCAAAGATGAGCCTGATGTTGACCTTGAACCACAGTGACCTTCCTAGCTCCCTCTGTAAGGAGGCAAGAAGAGACAGAATGCCCATTAACATGACTCGGTTGTTCGGGAAGGGCTGATATTTGAAGGGTGGAAGGTCGGGTGTTAACAGGAATGCACTGAATGACCTGCAGGGGTTTGGGACATCGGGGGTCAAGCTTGGAGGCTCTGCTCTGGGGGATTAGGACCCAGTCACACCTGGGCCCTGCCCCAGCGGCCATGGCCTGTGACCTCTGCTGGCCGCCCCAAAGCCCACGCCACTGTCTCTGGTCTTCTCGCCAGAGGGCTGGGCCGGATTACTCGTATCACTGGCTTCCTTGAGACATCCCCAAATGCTGATCCGAAAGGTGTGCGAGAGCTGTAAGCTCAGGCTGAGAAACCCTGACCGTGCCTGAGCCACCAGGTGCGTATGCGACACTTTGGTTCTCTGCTGCCTGTTGTCCTGGGCAGTGCAGGAGGTTCCTTGGGTGTTCTGATGAAGAGGTTTGGGCTGCTCATTGAGCAGCAGAGAACTGGGGCCCTGGAACCTGCCCCAGCCCTGCCTGGGTCTGTCCCCTCCAATCCAGCCCTTGCAACAGGAAGGACTTGGGGCGATTCACTGAGCCCCCACTGCAGCGTGATTTGCACGGCTCATCCAAGCTCTTCTACGCCACACCCTCAGCACGGCGCCTGGAACATCAATTTATGCAGAAGCATGAGTTGCAGTTGCTATTGTTGACGCTGACAATAAAAAGTGAAACGATAACGTTCGCGGTGCTAGTTTCTTGACAGAGTGCCGTTAAAGCCAAGAGTGATCTCTTGAACGCAATGTGCTCCCCAATTAATGAATTATGTTGTATCCAAATGGAATTCGAATGTCTCTCTCTCCGAGGAAGGCTGGCAGGCTTACCCCTAGGCTGCCAAAGATGCCCCCCCCCAAAAAAAAATATGGCTTAGAAGGCATGCCTGCCATGTCACTTGATGAAAGCAAAATTCATTATTATTATTATTATTATTATTATTATTATTATTATTGAAGAGGCCTCGGGACACTGAACTGAGGAAAAACACTTTGGAACAACAGAGGGGAAAGCTCCTTGGTGGACCCTAGGTTTGGGGGTCACTGCTCATGAAGGTCACTTTCCGGAGACGTCTGTTCTCTGACAGCTCTGGGCCAGAGTGCGACTCAGGTACATCCTGCCCCTGATCCGTTCTGCGAGAACGGCCTAATGCCTCCCAGGCTTCACGACAGGGACCCCGAGCCCATCCATGGTGTCCAAGGGCCTCTCAGGGATGAGCAGACAGCCCACCTTCGAGGGACAGTTAATCCAGCCATTAAATCACTCAATTCACTGTTGACACAGCAGGTGACAAGGAGGCCTGAGGTGACAAGGGTGTGTTCATGGGCAGGCACATTATTTTTAGAAAGCCCATTCAGAGTTCTAGGCAGGGGGCAGGGGGGGAACAGGGGAGGGGGCCCAGTTCTCCCCCCACTACAACAGATCACGTTCGTAACAGGCAGGTGGCCAGGGTCTCTGAGCTCCCAGTAAATACACGCTACATTGCTTCTCCAGGTCCCGAGTCGTGTCCCCACCCCCCGATGCTCAGCATAGACTCACAAGGTGAGGGTCCATGCCCTGAAAAGGTGTTCTGAGGGGTCACAGTTCAGCCCAAGTGGAAGGGGACAATTCACATGAGAAATGGAAGTGTGGCGGGTGGAGGACACACACACACACACCAAGGATTTCAGAGCCCCAGGCTTCATGAACCCTGCCTAGACTTGACCGCTTTGCCTGCTGCGTAGTTAGAGGGCGAAGTAAAACCCACGTACACAGATTAAACACCATGGCAACCAAATTCCAACCTTGCAGAACCTGGGACTGTGCGGAAGAAGACGCCCCTTGAGAGCTGCGTTTCTCATGGGGGATCAGGGCAGGGAGGAGGTAGGCAGGCCCTTGAGGGTCTCAGTCACCCAGGTTCTCTCCTGACTCTGACAATGGGGTGGCCTCATACTTGGGTTCTCTTGGCTCAGTCGACCGCCATCCACCATCTTGGAAGGTGGCCCAAAGGGGTGAAGCCCCAAGGTGATGAAGGATGTTTGCTGTCCCAGGCCAGAAGCATCTCAACAGGGTGTATCCCAGCTGGTCCTAATGTCAGGGACAAGCAGGGAGGGCCTATAACGTGTCAAACCCGACACTCGATTCTCAATCCCACCATGTTCACCTTTTCTTACCTGCTCAGTCATTTGCCCCGGGCTGAGGATGGCTGGAGAGAGAATGTAGAGTGACAGCCCCCTTGTCCCCGAAGCCCACTATTGCTCAGGCTTAGCGATACCATGAGGCACACTACACCCCACAGTGCAATCCCACCTCACGAGAGCCCAGACTTGAACCCCCAGGGGAAGTGCGCCCGTCCCGGTTTTTGGCACAGGGATTTCACAGGCTCATCGATGCTGGAAGAGAATGGCATTGTGTTGGGGCTAGTTCTGTTTCCCCTCCTTCCAGCTCATGCCAAAAGCCCTCCCAACACCCTTCCCAGCTCAGCTACCATGTCACTTCCTCCAAGCAGACTTCCATGATTTCCCCAGACTGGTCCAGGCCTCCTGTTGCACACTGTCATTAACCCCCGTCTTCCTCACTGAACTGCAAGTTCTAGGGGGTCAGGGATGTGCCTAACTGCTCACCACCATCCCCCCGGGTGCCCAAGCCCAGAGCCTGACACACAGTAGGTCCTCAATGCACACAGCCAGAGAGAGGCATGGCAGCAGTCAGCCCATGTGCCCCTGGGGCCTGACACACAGCTCAGAAAAGTGGTGACATTGCTGATGACAAGATGTACATATGGACCGAGACCACCCAGCTCGGACCTCCAGGGCCCCCCGGCTGGGAGCATGGCCCCCCAGAACTCCCCAGCACTCGTGGCACGCACGGGGCTGCCCTACAAATTTACTCAGACTCTGTCTTTCTCTAGTTGGCATCCATACAGCATCACACAGCCAATGTTATCAACTATAGTTTCGTCTTTTTCTAGACCCTTCATGCTCTGGCAGTGGGAGGGGCTTACAGGTCCGGGGAGAGACTGCCCCTCCCTGGGCCAGTCAAGCCTTAGGGACAGCCAGGGGGCCCATCGTTCACACCGAAACCAACCGATTCCTAGTCTGTTGCCCCTCCCCACCATCGCCTCTAACTCCTACACAAGCCGGATTTCTTCTAGGTCACCCCACATTGTTAGGAGCCACCCCGCTGGGCCAGAGAGGAAATCATTCAAACTAGCCGGTCCTCAAATGTTCTTCCTGCCCTGCCGTGGCTCGGCGGAGGAAACCCCAATGAACCCTCCCTCCTGCCCTCCACCCCCACTTCCTCACCAAAGCGTTCGGTCCCATGGCCCCGAGTGATGAGCCAGGTCTCTTGTTTCTAGGGGAACCATGAGTAACATCAACATTTCATTCAGGGGCACTGGTTGTCACTCAGTCACCCGGTATGAATTGAGACCGGGCGCAGAACTGGGGCGGACGTGTGGGTGGGTCTCCTTATGAGTGTTCTGCTTTCCCCAACCGCACCCCCCAGTCCATGTGACAAATCAGCATGTCCCGACGGCCCCCGCAGGAAGTCCTGACACGTGTAGTGAGAAACGCGAATACGCACATCTGCAAAGTGAGGCACAAAACACACGGCAGAGGGGTAGCCTCGTGTCCTGGTTAAGAATCTGGAGCCAGACCACTTGGGTGTGTCTGCATGTCACCGTGGAGCATGTTGACACGGGCCTGTGCCCAGCACACCCGAGCGCTGTCTGGCTGTTCACGGCTACCATTCCTCGCTTTCCCCTTCCGATCAGGCCCTCAGGGGAGCCCGCCCCATGTCTACACCCGCCATTCAGCATCGACTCCGTGCCTGGACCTACACGCAGCAACCCCGAGAACCGTCCTCACTCAGCAAGCCGACTGGGGAGCGGAGATCATCACCCCCATTCTGCAGATGAGGACGCCGAGGCTCAGAGAGCTTGAGTGGGTTTTTGCCGGAGTCACAAAGCTAGGAGTCAATGCTCGAGGCCGGGATATGTGACTGAAAACTCTTCCCCCGTTTCCTTGTCCCCTATGTCCTGGGCCGTGCGCCGGGCTAGAGCGCTGAGAGTCACAGCTGTGAGCCGGGTCTCCGGGGACCTTGCAGGCTGGTGGCAGGAGGGTCATGAGGGCTAATCGCCAACGGGGACAAGAACCAAAGAAGAGAAAGCAGAAGCTGCCCCGGGGATCCGGGATCCGAGAAAGCCCTTCTGGGAAGTGCATTCTGGGCAGAGGCAACAACAGCTGTGAGGGCCCAGAAATAAGACAGGGCGTGGCATGTTTGCGGAACTACCCTGTCGTGATGGTGGCTTCGTGACAAGAGGAAAGCAGTCGACGAGGACATCGGGCAATTTCTCAACCTCGTCCCTCCTGCTATTTTGGACCAGAACATTCTCTCCTGAGAGGGGCTGTGCTGTGTATTCTAAATAGTCTAGCAGCCTCTCTGGGCTCTGGTCGTGACAACCAGGAATGTCTGCATGCACCGTCCCGTGTCCACTCTCCCCCATGCTGGGGGCCCCTGCAGGGGCAGAATGACATTCTCGACCACCAAGCTACGCGTGGATCGCAGCCCGGCCTTCCCCTGACCTGGTCAGTGGATAGCACGCCCCCCATTCGCCGGGAGAGTGATTCGGGGCAACGTGAATTCCTGTGCCGGCTCACCTGACTGGGAGCCCCTAGGGCTGTCACAGGTCCCCTCACCCCCATTTCCCAGGTGTCCTTGCCCAGGACCTGAGACACCAAAGCCCAGAAGGCACCTGGGCTTGTCTGAGAAAGACAGGAGGGAAAGCCGGGATGGCTCAGCGGGTTAAGCGCTCACTTTGCAGCCCCGGGGACCAGGGATCGAATCCCAGCCCCAGCCCGTGTGGACCCATGTGCTGAACTGGGGTGTGTGTCCCATGCAGGAGGCCCCCAGTTCAGTTCCACCCTACACAGCCCCACATCCACCTGTGTGGAACGAAACCGTGTTGAAAACTGATGATGTATAACCATGGAGACGGCTCTGGGCCCTCCCCCTTCTCTCTGTCTCTTTCTCTGTCAAAAACAATAAAATAAATCTTAAAAACATAAAAAGACAGGAAGCCTCCCTGGGGTCCAGGGGACACATCCCCGGTGTGGCGGCGTCTGCAGCTAAGGCCTCCCAACATCCGTGCATGTCGCCAGCTCTGAGAACAGCCCGAGGAGCTGCTTCTCTGGGCTCTGCAAACTCAGGCACTGGGGTCCTGAGTTCTGCGGAACAGAGTCTCATGTGGCTGCTGCATCCACAGCAGTGGCCCTGGGGACCGACATCTGTGTGCCAGTCAAATGCCTCCAAACAGGAAGTGAGAGTGGGGACGCGTGTCAGTGAGGGCTGGTGAGGTGGAGCAACAGCCATGCAAATCTGCACTCATGGCCAGCAAACAGACGGACCTTTAGCCGTGCACTGTGTGTGTGTGTGCTACCCAGGGGGTGGTGGGTGTCGCTTTACACATCAGACAATGGCCAGGCGACTGTTTCAGTGCCTTTAGACCCTTCACAAGCCCCGGGATGGCACTTAACAGCTTAGGTAAGACTTCATGGACAGCTTGCAACTCTATAGCCACGAGTTACAGGCTCACTCTTGACCCTGGAGAATGGAGACAATGAGTGGGAAGGGGACAGCCAAGAGGGGCCGGGTGGCATGCTGCTTTCATTGCTACTAGCCACTTCCAAGAGGAAAGAAAAGATCCGTGAGCAAGCCTTTACTGACTTAGCCTCCCTTTAGCCTCACATGGTAAATATCATCCAACTTATAAGCGAGGACACTGAGGTTTGGAGAGATCAGGAACTGTGGTCTTCCTCATCTGCTGAGTGAGCCTTCCCTCCCACCGTCATCCTCTCGCTCTCTCAGCTCTCGCTATACCAGCCTTCTTGTAGTCCTGCCCCAGGACATTGGCACAGGTTGTTTCCCACGCCTGGATCACTCTGTCCTCCCTTCCTCACCTGCTTAACCCCCCTTGACCTTCCCATCTCAGCTTCTTCATCTGCCGAGAAGCCTTTGCTGGCCTTTCCTCAGAACAAACCACACGATCAAAAGCTCTCTTATGACCAGGGGGCTGCTTTTTTTCTGCATCAGGATGTGTCGAAGTTGCAGTTGAACAAAAGAGCCTTGGTGTGTGTACACAGGCCCCCAAGTGTGTGCATGTGTCAGGTTCAAGATGGCTGCAAATCCTCTGACATTCCCCTCATGGCAGAGACGTGGGGTCTTATTCCCTTAAACGCCTCGTTTGACCAATAGCGTGTAGAAGCCAGATCTGGGACCTCTGAGCCCGGGTTACAAGGCACTCTTGCTGGGATTTGGGGGACATGCCTTCTTAGGAAGCACCCCCTGGGAACCCAGCCATAACGCCCCACGTAGCCCAAGGTGTGTGTGTTGTGGTCGAAAGCTCCAGGTGGGCTCCCAGCCTGCACCCACGGCCAGCCACGTGAAGCACGCACACTGCATGTCCACCCCAGCCCATATCTGGCCGCGACACATGGGGAAACCCAAGGGAGAGCCGGCCCGCCAAGCCCCGTCCACCCACAAAGCTGAGCGAGAGTCATCAAGATCTGTTCTGCCACGAAGTTGGGAGCAGTCGGTCACAGCAACAGGTAACCGGGAGCCCAAAGGGCCCGAGACAACGAGCAGCTGCTGGCACGTTCGGGGCACATGCCTGAGTCGGCGGCGGTGACGGGGTGTTCCATATCGTCGCGTCGATTAAATGAAGAACGGGACGTGTGAATTAGCTGATGGAGGGGCCGATGGCTTCTAGAACAACTCCAAGTCGCCCTTCCCTTTCTTTTTAACCATCACCCCATGTTCCCTGGATGAGGAAAATGTCAGTGTAGGTCCTGCCTGCCATGTTTGCTCCAGGTTTGGGAGGATAAGGGGACTGCTCAAACTGGGACTTGTCACAACGTCAGCGTAGCCTCAGCAGCTGTGTATGCGGGGGAAACGCAGGGACATTCAGTCCAGAAGGGAGCTTGATCCTCGGGGTATTCGGTCCTCATCATCGGAGTGCACGGGAGCCGAGCAACGTCTTCCGTAAAGGGCCACGGGACAGATGTTTATGGCTTTGCCGGCTGTAAGGTCTCTGCGGTAACCACTCCACTCGGTGAGGGACAGAGCTGCTACAGGCAATATGCAAGTAAAGGGCCGTGGCCGCGTCCCAATACAGTTTTATTGACCAAAACAGACAGAGGGCCAGATTTGCTCAGCTCTGGTGCACAGTGCAATACAGTGGTCACGAAACAGGCAGTGCCACCAACAGAAAGGACTTCAGAGCTTCCTGTCGCGTGTAGACAGCACCTTACGCCACCTTCTAGCGTGCTCAAGCTGGTTCAGGAGCCAAAGATGTAAGAAAAAGTTACAGTAAAAAAACAATCCACAGGAAAATGATCCAGTGACCTTTTTTTCTTACCATCTGTAAACTGGGGACGAGGGAGCCGGCTCCCCCATCCCCTTTCTTTGATGATTATTTTTTTCAGTTACAGTAGATATCCGACGTGGTTTGATAGTAGCTTCAGGGGTACGGCATCGTGGTTAGACATTTATGTAATGTAGGCTGGGATCACCCCATTAGCCCAGCTGGGGACCTGGCACTATGGGCAGCTGTTAGGACACGGATTGGAGATGAGCTGCCGTTGGCCAGCTCGAGAGAAATCTTCCAGAAGCCGGTGTTTGGACACCATGGAGGCAGCTCAGTGCAAAGAGACTGTCCCCTGGTGAGTCCCCATCAACTATTTGTTGATAAATAACTGAATCTGTGTCTATGAGGAGAGCAACCACTCATGACTACTTAGTCCATTCAACAAGAGAGCTCAGTTACCGGATGGAGTTTATTCAAAGCAGCGGAATGAAAACACTGTCTAATGCCTTCTTCCTCTTTCGTCTCCATAAGACCAAGGCTTCAATTTCAGAAAGGGCCCCTAGGCCAGCCCGCCATGGTGAAATAGCTGAACTTACAGGGGAGGCCGGGAGGGCTCAGTGGGTTAAGCGCTCACTTTGCAGCCCCGGGGACCAAAGATCGAATCCTGGCCCCGGCCTGTGCGGACCCATATGCTGAACTGGGAGCTCCCCCAGTTCGGTTCTCACCGGGGTGAGACCCCGGCCCAGTTCCTGCCCTGTGCAGCCCCGCGCCCACCTGTGGAATGAAACTATGTGGAAAAACCCATGATGTGCAACTATGAAGACTGTTCTGGGCCCTCCCCCTTCACTCTGTCTTTGTCTCTGTCTCTCTCTCTCTATCTCTCTGTGAAAAACAATAAAAAAATATTTAAAATAATTATCGCCGCTCGGCATGCCATGTTTCAGCGACCCACAAAGGTATGGCTCATGTGACTGAAGAAAGTGAGGCTCACCGTGGGGACCCGTGACCTGCCCAGGGTCACAGCTAGTGAGTGGCAGAGCCAACGGGGCAGACCCAGCCTCTTAGCGCCAGCCCCTCCCATGGGGAACATCCCAGGAGGACATGGCAACGCCTCTCCAGCTACGATTAACACGCAACATTATCCTCCCACAATCTTTACAAAGTTCAGCCCCATCCCACCAAAGGCACTTGGCTAAATTAAGCTAGGAGAATATTACGTTGCTACTACTGCTGGGGAAAAGTGATGCGGATGCTGGACAATGATTGAGAATAAGGCCTGTGGCTCCACCCCTGTCCCCTGCACACACACAGTAGGCATGGAAACCACCACGACCCCAGCACATAGTCAGGCTGCATAAGTCTGTTTCCCTCTCACTCTCCTTTCCTGTGGAGCAGCCCAGACACTTGTGAGGACATCAGCCTCCACCCTTGAACTTGGCTCCAGCCTCATCGGGGCTTGACCAAGGCTTGGGAGCTGGAGGCAGGGTCCCCGGTGTCTCGGAGATGATTGGCTGGCCAGGCAGACGGGAGGGGCGGTCTCCAACTTCGCGGGTCATGATTTCCCTTTGGGCGCCTGGTAAACAGTGCGGCTGGCCCACGTCAACACCAATTTTATTCAGGGCTTGCTATTCCCCACTCTTCCGAGCCATATGCTGCCCTTTCTCTGTGTGTTTAACTCCCCGCTGACAACCGATGAGGCTGAGATGCGTGAAGAAGGGCCGCGGAAAAGCTCGAAAAGACTCCTCATTAGCGTTGTCTATATATTTTTCAGAGCCAAGAAACGATTTTTCTTGGCCCTACCAATTTTTATGGGACGTCGGGTCGCTCCCTTCCAAATGTCAGCCAACTAAATCAACCGAGCAGGCGTGTGAGCTTAGTCAGACCTGTGAGCTGAGTACTCACACTTCTACGGAGCCACCCAACCCCTCGGTTTCCAGAAGCCTCTGCCCGTTTTTAAGTGTGCGGCGCTCTTTGTTCATTGTTCGTGAGCTCGACTCCAACTGGGTCCCCAGATTTCTGCAGCTGCTGTGCATCCAACCTGAGGGGTGTTTGTATTTGATGAACCCTGAATAGCTCTTCCTCCTCCGATGCACACCCAGAAGGGCTCCTCTCACCACGCCCTTGCTCCGGCTGTTCCCTGTGTATGCGATGCCCTTCCCTCTCTACCCAGAGAGCTTACACACACCCTTTAAACTCAGCCCAGACCCAGCTCCCTCCAGGAAGCCTCCTCTGAGGTCACTTCAGAGGGACCGTGACATCATAGGGCAGGGTAGGGGACGGGAGCTAAGCTCCGGAGTCGGAGCCTGAACTTAACCCTGTGGCCTCGCAGCTGTGTGGTCCTGGCCATGTCACCTCTTTGTGTTAACTGTGCGTGAACAGTTTCCAGTGTGTCATCTGAGGCAGGGAGCAAAGTAAGTGAGCCACCCACGTCTGCAGAACGGATGCATACAGACAGGAGCCCCACGAGTGACAGCATCGCTCACCGACTCCACGAATGACCGTGCTGGCAGCTCTGCTCGAGATCCATGGAGCGTGTACTGTGTGCGAGGCGCCGGGGACAGCACACTACCCCGGACAGACACACCCTTGCCCTCGCTGGGTTTACGTTCCAGACACAAGGAGACAGCTAAGCGAGATTATTTCAGCGAAACGTGTTCATGATGACGAGGCAAGGTGAGAGTGTCGAGCAGGGATGAAGAACAACAGTGGCCAGTGGCTCCCATCCAGCCAGCCGCCTGCTTCTGTAACCAAAGAGCGATGGAGACACAGAAATACTCCTTGAGGTATGTGTTGTGTAACCGCTTTTGCACAACAAAGGCTGAGTGAGGAAGCTGAAGAGACCATATGGCCCAGGAGCCTACAATGTATACTAGTTGGTCTGTCACAGAAAACAAAACAAAAGCCCCT
Organism: Craseonycteris thonglongyai; assembly: GCA_004027555.1. NCBI lineage: Eukaryota > Metazoa > Chordata > Mammalia > Chiroptera > Craseonycteridae > Craseonycteris > Craseonycteris thonglongyai. The sequence goes on along the minus strand of PVKE010001128.1, from coordinate 23,236 downwards.
GCAGCTCCCTGACAGTGAGTGTGATGGGAAAAAGGAGGCTGTAGGTAGGTGGACAGGAGAGGCCCAAGAAGGTAACATTTGAGTGAAGGCCCGGATGATTAGAAGGCGTCAGACACAGACATCGGGAGAAGGGAGAGTGCCGAGCAAAACATGAACAGCAAGTGCAAAGGCCCTGAGGCAGGTTTAGGCTGGTCTTACTGTAGAGACAAAGGGAAGGCTAATGGGGTATAATGGGGACAATGGTACAAGACAAGCCCATGGTGGGCCGAGCACAGGTGACGTGGCACCTCACAGGCCATGCTGAGGGCTTCTTGCTAACATTCACGAATAATTCTGAAAGTCAATGTCTGGGTTCTTGGAAACAAGCACGGAGAGGATCTCCGTGGAAGGGAAGGATGTGGGGGCACCCTCAGCACAGAGGACGAAGTCTAAACGGTTGACAACCTCGCCCAAGACTTCTTTGCCACCAAGAACACAATCTCCTCGTTCAGGGCTCCCAGCTCTGCCTGACCCTCTGCCCCCCAACACTACATTGGGGTTGTTTCAACAGCTCAGGCAGGATGCTCCCAGAACAGCCGGCCAGGGACCCATCCACATACCTCACCTACACGACTCTTCTTATTGAAAGCACTCGCTGTTTCTTTTCTTACACTCACATTTTTCGTTCATTCCGAAAACACAGGCTTAATCTATTCGTGATATAGATTTCCTTTAAATATAATAAATACATTAAAAAAAAATAGTTCACCTGCATGCCCCCTACATTCATGTCAGCCTCTCTTTGGGAAACCAGTGCTGAGGTTCAAATCGACTGGGACCTATTAGTGCTCCCAGCAGCATCACACAGCACAGGGGCGGTGCTTGCTGTAGTAGTTTCAGACGGACAACGACGTGACGGCTGGCTTAGGAGACGGGAGCTAAACCCAACCCTGTCTCTTAGCAGCTGTCGAACCCCGAGAGCCTCAGCCTCCTCATCCGCAAAACAGAGGCGGGCTGTGGGCGGGGGTCACTGTATGAATGAAGAGAAATCAATGTCTTGAACTTGGCCCAGGACCTGACACAGAGTAGACGTGCAATAAGTGATCACAGCCATGATGACAAAGGCGCAATTACGTGCGGTGATAATTATGATCATCCATTGTCTTTCGGTCTTTCCGAAAGTGCTGAGAGCAGCCCTCGTCCCTGCTGTGTCTGAGCTGCTGAGACGCTCAGTCCCCGAGGGGTCCCCTCTCCACCCTCCGGGGGACTTGGGGGCCTCTCGGTAGAACAGTAGTTTTCCATGGGCCCCCCCAAACCAGGCCTCCTTTTTCTTGGCTTTCCTTTTATTTTTCATTTCCAAAGGGCTCCTGAAGAACAAGTGCTCAGAAGGGAGGAGGAAAGAAATCCGCGTTCCGGTCCCTGCTGGGTTGGGCGGCTGTTATTTCGGACTCCCCATCAGCTACCAGTGGGGTCACTGGATAAAATGCCCCACCACGGGGATTGGGAGGCTCCCACCGGCGACCTGCGGCCTGAAAAAAAACCTCACAGGTCCCCAGGGACCTCAACTCAACCCAGGGTGGGAGCCCAAGGGCTTTAAGGAGTGGCCCCTCTTAGAAAAACAGCATTTCTCAGGGACTCAGCAGGGAGGGCAGCCGCGTGCATCCTCCGAATGCAATGACCCTCTAGCTGGGAGGCCCAAACGCTGCCCTTAACTGCCCTTAATCCGGACTTCACTTTGAACCCTCCTCTGCGTGAGCAGATGCCTGTCTCTAACCACCTCATTCAAGACCTCGTCACGTGTTGCAGGAAATAGGCCGGGGAGACACACGTCGGGTTAGGGACGTCAGCGACACAGTCATCGGTCCAGGATAACACGGCCGTCGGCTTTACGGGGTGGCTAACACCCTCCTCTGTCCGGTCAGGGATAAGGCGCTGAGCGGGCCTCCCACGCCATCGCCAGCTTCTGCCGGGCCCCGTGCAAAGCAGAAACCAGGGCGCCTTGTTTCAAAGCTCCTAAGAAGGTCAAGACGGTGACAGCTAATCCTGTGAGAGCATGGGGCCCTTGAAACCCATCCCACTGGCTTTTCTTTCTGGATGCTTCCAGAGGCTGCTGTCCTGAGATGTTCCCAGCCTAACCCGAACCTACGATTTGACAGAGGATCTCTTTCTCTCTTTTTTTTTCCCCCTTTAATTTGTAAATGCCTATATTTAGAGCAAACTTGTCCAACCTGCAGCCCACAGGCCGCATGCGGCCCAGGATGGTTTTGAATGCAGCCCAACACAAATTTGTAAACTTTTCTTAAAACATTCCCCAAATTATGCACGGACCTTTTTTTCTTTTTTTTGTTTGTTTGTTTAGCTCATGCGCTGTCGTTGGTGTATTTTAAGTGTGGCCCAAGACAATTCATCTTCTTCCAATGTGGCTCAGGGAAGCCACAAGGTTGAACACTACTGGTTTAGAGCCTTCGCAGAAATATAACCAATATGGCTTTCTAGTTTCACAAACAACGCATCCCCTCGTGGCAAGGAATACAATGCCATCCAGTAGATCTCACCGAGGACACTCTTCAATCAAGGAGCAGTTTGGCCACTGAGAACTCAGAGCTGTCCAGTTTGTGGGCGAGGAACCCAGCCCCAAGCTGCATGTAATTTCCGTCCCATCATTCTGAGAGGCGGGGTCCAGCGAAAACCTGGCTGTGAACCGCACTCAGAACTTAGTGTGAAAAAGAAGAAGAAAGAGACAAGGTGGGATGACCCAAAGTTTCCAATAACTGGAAAATAGGAAAGGTAAAATAAGAAAGAGTCAAACACATTAAAAAAACAAACAAGTAAAATAATAAGTCAATGTTCCTGTTGATAATGAATGAATACCATACATACAGCAATAAGTAGATAAAATAAATGTGAGTGAATAAAGTGAAAAGAAACCATCTCCTGAGCAAGGTTAGCGCTTTTCCGCCATGTGTCTACGAGGTGGATGCTTCCAGCCCGGCCGGCCCTAAGATCTGTGTCACAGCCCTGTTCTGTACTTCAAGTGACAAGCAGCCACAGACAGGACATACAAGGACGGCCATGGCTGTATTCGAACAGAACTTCTTTTATAAAAACAGGGAGGTGGCCAGAGTTGGTCCACAGGCCTTAATTTGCTCACTCCAAATTTAGAGCAAAACTTTGCAAACATCCATGTGCACATATATTTAGACACACACACATACACACCACCTTGTTCACAGGAGATTCGATCCTGGACTTCTGGGGCCAGGCCTGAGATTCTATTTCTAACCCTCTCCCAGGGGTCGCCCACAGTGCTGGGCCATCGAACAAGATTTGAGAGGCACAGAGAGTCTACCCACTCCCCCCAAAAAGAACTGCAGGCACACTCATGAGAGGACCCACGTTTTAAGAAGTGCTTAGTGGAACACGGCATGGAAAAGTGATTTCTTTTCTCATCAGCCAGGAACGTGGAGACGCGATTGAAGCCCACCTTCATCAGGAGGGGACTCCCATGTCACTGGCCACCAAGCAGGCAGCTGACTTCCTCGGTGAGAAAGCAAAAGTGTAAACACACTGCCATCCGTGCATTTACCAGCGACGGGGGCCCATCCACGTAGGTATAAATGAACCCATGCGAAGGCAGGCCACGAAGGGTAAATCACATTGTCCAGTAAAGTTGCCAAATTAGCAACAGTGCAATGCCGGATGTGTGATTATATATATAAAAGTGAATCATCTTTGCAAGGAGATAGGCCGCAGAGGAGCAAGGGGAGGGGAGAAGTAGGGGGGGAGGGGAGGGGAGGGGAAGGGAGGGGGACAGGGAAGTGAGAGGCAGGGAGGGCAGCGATGGAGCTTCCGCACCAAAGCTGATGAGGAAACTGGGTTGGGGTTCTTCTGGGGAGAGCCTGCTTCCTGCAGGCGGGTGACCATGTGGGGGTTTCCCGTGCAGCAGCCTCTTATGAACAGCACCCCCATCCCGTTCACAGCCAGGTCGGAAATGAACAGATTGCTCCTTCCCTGTGGGTGGGAACGCAGAGCGATGCGGCCACTTTGGGCCGTTTGGCAACTTCTGAAGAAGTTGAATATAAAGTCACCATGACTACGACCCTGGAATTCTACTCTTGGGAGTCGAGCCAAGAGAAACGCAAGCACGCTCGTCCGTCCGTCCACACACAGACTTGCACACGGCTGCATTATGCACAACAGTCAAGATGTGGAGACCACCCATCGGGGTCCACCAGCAAGGAACAGATCGATAAAAGTGCGCTCTAGCTGTACAGAGACGTCTCAGATGTGGTGCTAAGTGAAAGGCGCTGGCTCCGAAGGACCGCATGTGGCTTCGGCGCGGCCCACGTCTATGGAGCGTCCAGGATGGGCCATCTATAGAGACAGAAGGGAGACTACCAGCTGCCAGGGCAGTGACTACAAATAGACATGAAGAATCTCGTTAGAGGACCATGTTTCAAAACTACATTATGGGGATGACTGCACAGCATGACGAGTTTACTAACAATCGTCGGGGAAGCCGGGATGGCTCAGCGGGTTGAGCGCTCACTTTGCAGCCCCGGGGACCCAGGATCAAATCCGGGCCGCAGCCTGTGTGGACCCATATGCTGAACTGGGGTGAGCTTCCCATGCGAGAGGCCCCCAGTTCAGCTCTCACCCCCCCCCCCCCCAGTTTGGCCCCTGGCTCGAGGGGGTGTGCCAAAAAAATAAATCATAACATCCTGAGGTATTGTGACAGCTTCTCCTTTGGAAAATCAGGACAATCCGTGTCCCTTGCAGGAGCTGATGTTAAATCGCAATGAATAAGGGGTGGGGTGGGGGGTCGGGAGGGGTTTCTAGAATGATCCACACATTCTCTGCTACAACTCTCGACCCGTAACTCGCGTCATCACTCACAGACCCCTTGATGGCGGGAGCCGGCTCAGTCTAAGGCAGAACTTGGGGGTGGGAACTGGGAGTCAAGACGGCCCACGTGGGGGCCCGGCTCAGGTACCGAAGGTGTCCTGAGGAGAGCCCAGGACCTGGGGGGAGCCGATCCTGGGCTCCAGCCAGCGGTTTAATCACACTCGCTTTGTACCCGGTAGGTATTTGATCAAGAACAGCCGCTTCACAGCCAGAGGCCTCATAATCTCTTTCTCTGGTTTCATTGAAAAAGAAAGTATCTAAGAGACTGGAGAATCCAGTAAAATCTTTAACTCCATTTTTTTTTTCTTTCTTTCTGTTATTTACTTACTTTTTTTTCTTTTCCTTTCCTAGGCTGGATAAGCTTATCAAGTGCAGGCCAACTACAGCTTCACTCTGATCCTTTTCGAGAACTCCATTTGGCGCCTTTAACATTTCATTTGGCGGATTGAACTCTGGACATGGATTTATGGGGCTGGGAGTGCCCTGAACAGAAAGTTGCATCAATCCCATTAGAGGATCCACTTGAGCGTGGTTGGGGTTTTCGAAGCCAGAGCTTTATTTAAGTAGAGAGCCCCGCAATGACCCCGCGCCGGCTCCGAAACTCTCTCCTCTCCCTGTGGAACCAGCCTTCGCAGGCTGTCTCCATCATCATCACCATCAACGTCCAGTGACGTTTCGGAAAAAGTCCCTGTGGGTGCAGCACAGAGCGAGGCGGTGAGTTACAGGGCTCCCTCCCGGGAACCTCCTCACCCCGCGCCCCCTTATTCTTTCTGCCAATAGCCAGTGAAGGCATCTTAACAAGGCAATATGTTTCTGTATGTCTTCCAGCCAGGAAAGCACATTACTTGTAGTTGCTGGGGGGAAAAAAAAGCAGTTATAAAGAAAAGGGAGCTGCAGAGGGAAAAAAAAAAAAGATCTGGGTTGGGAACCCTAAGTAAGCCAGCTCCTCCCTGTCACCCCCACATCGGCCACTGAGCAACCCGCACGCATCTTAGCTCCTCGCTCGTTCTCGGGGCCAGACAGGCCAGTGACATCAGAGGACACGCCAGGCTACAGCATCAGCGGGACACTGACGGTCCCCATTCTCCTGGGACGTGTCCTCAAAGCAGACACAGCACCCTCCAATCATTGGCTTTTCACAGCGACTGGCTCCAGCAGAAAATGTCAGAAAGGTGGCCGGGGCCGTGAATCCACCTTAGAAACCCGGGCAAAGCTAACAGGAGCCACCAGGCCTTCGGGGACCATCTCTTTCCCACGCGGAGCCCCCTGGGGCCCCAGGCAATTTGGCGCCAAGTCACGGTTCCACCACACAAGGCAAGGCTTTTAAGACGACCACAGCAGCTGCAGCCAATGACGACGTCCACGTGACCAGGGGCTTGGGGGGCTATTTCAGGCTCTGTCTCTGTCTGGAGGCAGCTGCGGGTTTGGTTCCATCTAAGTTTGGCCTCGGAGCTTGCGGAGGCAAACTCTTCTCGATGAGAGAACATGTCTGCAGAGCCCGCATGGAGTCATTTAGCCCACACTGCCGAAGGTCTCGCGACATGCCAGGCTCCGTGCCAGGAGCTGGCTTTCCGACTGTGAGCTATATAGCCCCTGCCCGTAGGAGCTTACGAGCCAGGGGTGAAGTTGCAGGGAGCAAACGTGCAGCCAGGGGAGAGACTGGGTGTCCCGCGGCCGAAGACACAACGGAAAAAGCAAGGCCCACCCAGACAAGCCCGGTGGGTGGCCCACAGGAACCCGCGGTGCTCTCTCCCCAGAGCTCAGCTTTCTAGTTTCTCTCACCCACTCTATTTTCCTCCTTTACCGCTTGCCAGCGAGCAGCTGAGGGTGGAAGTTGTACACGCTCCTTCCATGATCTGGGGGCATCGTAGGAGGCGAGAAACACACACAACTTCACGAACCTCCAGCAGAAGGCGGGTGGGCATTTGGGTCACCATCGTAGAAACCAGAAAACAGAGGCTCAGAGAGGGGAAGTGACCTGCCCAAGGCCACACAGACAGGGCAAGGTGGGGGATTCGAACCGAGGATGTGGGATCCCCGCTTGCAACCACGACACCACCTTGGCAGCCGGGGACGTTTGCCGCGGTTCTGACGTCAGTACCGGCAGCCTCTCTGTGTGCTGGGGGGAGCCCAGCAGGGGAGCCGTCAGCGTTGGCTACATTGAACGTGATCACCTTACTTAAAGCTACTGCCATCATGCTTGGCTTTTAAGCTACAGGTGGGGGACAAGTCATCCTATAAAGATGGAAAGCAGAAATGCACCCCCAGGGATTCCCGGGTGTTAGGAGGTAGGAACCCAGGAAAGAACCCATTGAAATGACCGCAGAGCTGAGATGTGACCTCCATCCGTTATGACTCATTGAGACACAGCGAATAATGACATAACAACTCAGTGACACAAAGTACATCTCCACTGGCACTACCCTATTTTTTTATTTTTAAAGATTTGTTTTATTATTTTTCACAGAGACAGAGAGAGACAGAGAGAAGGGGGAGGGCCCAGAGCCATCTCCATAGTTGCACGTCATCCGTTTTCAACATGGTTTCATTCCACACAGGTGGGCGGGGGCTGCACAGGGTGGGATCTGGGCTGGGGGCCTCCTGCATGGGAGACACGCCCCCTTGAGCCAGGGGCCAGATCTGGGGCAAGAACCGAAATGGGAGCCTCTCGCATGGGAAGCTCACCCCAGTTCAGCATATGGGTCCACACGGGCTGGGGCTGGGATTCGATCCTCGGTCCCCGGGGCTACGAAGCGGGCACTTAACCCACTGAGCCATCCCGGCTTCCCCTATACTTCCCTTTTTGTAAATTGGTAAAAAAGAGAAAAGAAAAGAAAAAAAGAAAAAGAAAAGGAGAGAACATTCTGGAAGGTCACGTGCATGAGATGGCTGGCATGGTCATAACATGCCCTTTCTGGGTGAGAGACCCATGCCGCGTGACCTCCCCACAGTCTCTCATTTAATTGTCCCCGGACCCTGTGTGGCAGGCCAATAACCCGGGTCCCCACTCTATTAATCCAAAGAGGAACACCGAAGGAAGCCGGGCCAGGGTCACATTGGTGAGAATCTGCTGCCAAGGACACCCAGGATTATGCCAGGAGGGGAAACACACATGCACACACACACACACACACACACACACACACGCACACACACACTTGCCACCATCCTGACATCTCAGACAGGAAGGCGAGGCGTCTGAGACCGTCTGGGCCCCTGTCGGCTATAAGCTGCCCACTTCCACTTTCCTGGCATTTCCCTGGGCTGAACTTCCCCCACACGTGGCCACAGAGACCTCCTTTGCAAACCCAGCGTCCGCTGTCTCCTGTGACACTCGCTTCCCTGGGAACCGAGAAGGCACTCAGGGACATGAGATCTTTATCGGTACCACATGGGCATGGGAGCCACTCCAGGAAATGGTCCCGCGTGAAGCCAACATGCACCGTGACACCCACATCGGCTTGGCAGGGGCCCTTGATGACGCTGTAACACTAGCCGTGATCTGTCTGGGAACACTGCCCTGGACAAATGTCACCAGATCCAACAAGACTGGCAGCGTGGCAGAGTCGTTATCTAGATGAAGACAGGCGATGGGACGGGGCCCCATCAGCCCTTCCAAGCCAGCTCTCTCCACGCACCACGGGTAAGTTCTTCCTGGGTGCAGGGGACCTTTCACATGTGTGCAGGAACATAAACCCGGCCCGTTTTTTTTTAAGATTTATTTTATTGTTTTGACAGAGAGAGACAGAGAGACAGACAGAAAAGGGGGAGGGCCCAGAGCAGTCTCCGTAGTTGTACATCATTAGTGATAACATGGTTTCATTCCACACAGGTGGACGGGGTGGCCCCATGGGGCAGGGAGTGAACTGGGGGCCTCCCCCATGGGAGGCAAGAACCTTAGTCCCTGAGCCAACCTGGTGGTTACCAGACACACCACAGTTCAGCATATGGGGTTTGCATGGGCCGGGGCTGGGAATTGAACCCTGGACTCTGCAATCGGGAGGCAAGCGCTCAATCGCTGAGCTATCCAGGCACCTCAAATCTGACCAGTTTTAAAAATACACTGAGGTTCACTCTCCTAGACTCCAGCTTCAATGCTCAGGGCCACGTCGCACTTCACAGTACCTGCAGAGAAGACCCGGGAGACTGGTGACCACCAGGCGCGGCCCGCCATTCTGGACAGAACCATGCCACTCATGTGCAAATCCCTCCCCTCAGAGGGATTAACGACTCACTTCTAGGGACCAGAACACAGCAGATGCGATGCGGTGTCACGTCCCGGGTTTGGTGATTCAAAGACTGCGGCTGCCTTCTCGGGTTCTCTCTGTCCCATGGGCTTCTCTTTCCTGGATCGCGGGCTCTGGGGGAATCCGTGTGCCACAGTATGTGCAGCCCGACCAGGAGGGATGGGCAGAGGCCCCCAGCTCACCACCAGCGAGGGCCTGAGACCCTCCGGCCGACAGCCTGCGAGAAGCCGAGGCCGGCCCACAACCACGTGCATCCCCGGCCGAGCCGTCCGATGAGACCACAGTGCTGGCCATCAGCTCGGATGTAGAATGACCTGAACACGTTCACCTTTGCTGATTCAAGCAATACATGCTCACTGAGGAACATTTAGAAAATAAGGGCTCAAGGGAGACCTTGAACCAGAACCCTCAGCTAAGCTGCTCGTTGGTCCCTGACCCACAACAACTGTGAGATGATGAATGCTTCTGGGTTTAAGCCACTAAGTGTTGGTGGAGTTTATTGCACAGCATTAGGTACTTAATACTGTGCCACACACAGTCGGGCTTAGAAGCCCACATTCCCCTATTAATAATAGTAAATAATAATCTTAACCAAGTAGCTAACATTTAATGAATGTTTCCTATGTGCCTGGCGCTATTCAAGTTCCCTAACTATATTCTATCATTCAGTTGTCCGAATAGAGGCAGGCATGGCGTCAACCCCCTTGTACAGATGAGCTAAGGAGCTCACCCCGCATTTCCCATTAGCAAGTGCTGCAACTTGGCTTTTCTGAATCAATAACCTTTGCTTCCAATTCCTATGCGATCCTGGCGACCTTGGCCCTAACGCGTGAGAACCACACCCATGAGAGACACCCAGCCCTGACCATCCCGGGTGCGAAGCAGGCCACACAGCCTATGATGTAAGAAACACGAGTCTAAACGTACGGATGGTCCAATTCGTTGTATTTCATAAAGACCAAGGTAGGTGACTGGACATTTGGAGATTCTAGAGCCAACGTTCCATGTCTGATTTGAAAGCACTGGGTGAATCTGTGCTTTCACCGACATGAACAGACACCATGAGGGAGCCAACGAATATAAAACGACAGAGAACAACAACTTCCCCCAGAACAATTTCAACAGGGAAACGTGAACAGCTGACACATGTCTACTGTGTCACCTCGCGGAGGTGTGCTCACTCACACGAGGAAGAAGCTGTTGTCAGGACAGTCATTCTGTGTCAGTGATCTGTACTGGCCGTTTCTCATTCTTGGACCTCAATTGTGTGGAGAAGTAGCAGGATCAGAAGCTGCAGAGACCCCTGGACCTGGGGTCCAGTCCCACCTCTACCCCTCACTGGCTGTGTGACCTCTAGGAAAACAGAAACAAAACCTTATTTCCTCACCTGCAGAATCTGTGTCAAGGTGAGGGTTTGAGGCCTTGACACTGGAGAGTCTATGGCACATGGTTCCCAATAAAACATGGCTGCCTCGTGTAACCGCCCCTTGGCTCTCTGCTAGGCCCTGTGAGAACCCAGGCAGGGTGTCTCCCATGGGTGTGGATCTCATCCCTTAGGGTCAAGGGCTCCAGTCATCACATAGGAACCAAAAGCAAAGGTTATTGATTCAGAATAGCCAAGTTGCAATACTTACTAATAGTAAGTGTGGGGTGAGCACCTTACTTACCTCATCTGTAAACTGGGGGTGATACTGCGTCTACCTCTGTTCTGACAGCTGAATGGTAGAATATAGTCAGCGGACTGGAACAGTGCCAGGCACACAGTAAACATTAGATAAATGGTAGCTATTTTGTTAAAATTATTATTTGTCGTTACTAGTCTCGCTATCATTATTCAATTAGAGGTCGAGGGGACAAATCCGCCCCACAGAAATGTTTTGTTTGGTTCAACAGGGTATTATTAAAAATAGATTAGAAATAGTTGCCTTGATTACAGATTACACTGAAAAATCCAAATTTCTGGATTCTTTTAAAACCTGAAAGAGCAGATAAGCCTGAACCTGGTGATTTCACAGCCACAGGCAGCTGGAGTCAAGAGACCCCTGTGCACGAAGGAGGAACATTCACTCTTCCATTTGCCAAAATCCTCACCACTCCCTCCTGCCTCACACCTGTCCTACAGGACACAGCCACCCACCTGCCTGGTCTTCACGGCATTCGGGTTTTGACCTTTGCTTTCATCACTTAAAGACTTGCTTCTATTGGTAAACCCACGGCCCTTTAAAAACTTGTAGCAAGTACTCTAAGTAGCAATGGCAAGAATAGATCATGAATAAGATTAAATCTTCCCTAAGGAAATCCACAGCCACTGTTAAGTGCTAAATAATGGCTGAGGATAAAGATAGAGTCAGATCAAAGGAGGATACAGAGCCAGCTCTCTGCACATGACCCAGAAGCAAGCTGCCAGAGCTGAAATGTCAAAATGCTTGCCCTCCCCTTGCAACTGTGATGTTTCTATGTCCATTTCACTGGGCCACCAGGTGCCCAGACAGCTGCTCAAACATTATTCTGGGTGTGTCTTGGAGGGTGCTTCTGTATGAGATTCACATGTGAATTGGCAGAGAGAAGCAAATGGCCCTCCTCGGTGTGGTGGGCCTGGTCCAATCAGTTGAAGGTCCGAGTAGAACGAAAGGGCTGACCCTCCCACAAGCCCAGGGAAATTCCTCTTGCCTGACAGCCTGCAAACTGGGACACTGACTTTCTCCAGCCTTCAGACTCGAACCGAAACACTGGTTCTCCCTTACTCTTGAGACTGCCGGCCTTTGACATGGAACTTAACTACGCCATCAGCTCTCCTGCCGAATATAGATCTTTGGACTTCTCAGCCTCCACAAGAGCATGAGTTCATCCCTATAACAAACCTCTCCCCACACCTATCTGCATACAACCTGTTGGTTCTTTTCTCTGGAGAAACCTAATATGCACCTCCCTCCCCCCAAAACCTTTATCAAATTAATGGTACAAAGATGAATCAGAATCAAAGGTCCACAGAAAGCCCCATCTCTCCCTGTGAACTTTTGTTTAAAGCCAAGGAGACTCAACTACCTGGAGGCGCATCAGCTGCTATAGGCCGACAGGAACTCAGGTAAATTCTCCTGCCTTGAGGGAAGGGGTGGAGGCCACGCTGGGAATGCTGGGAAGAAGTGGAAGCATCTTCCCATAAACCTTTGTAACTCTCTATCCACCTTCCCAGGCAATGCTGGGAAGAAGTGCAGAGCGTCCTCCCATAAGTCTTTGCATCTCTCTCCTCCTACTTCCCCAGGAAATGCTGGGAAGAAGTGCACAACGTCCTCCCATAAGGCTTTGCAGCAATCTTCCCACTTCCCCAGGGAATGCTGGGAAGAAGTGGAAGCATCTTCCCATAAACCTTTGCAACAATCTCTCCACTTTCCCAGGGAATGCTGGGAAGAAGTGCACAGTGTCTTCCCATAAGGCTTTGCAGCAATCTTCCCACTTCCCTTATCTACTGCAAGCCCAGCTGTGTGCATCCTTGGTCTGTCTCTCCAAGGAGAGAAGAAAACAATGAGACCACCGTATTTGCACTAAGATTAGTGACTTCATGTCGCTAACCCACATCTAGAAGTAAACTGAGAGTGGCCTTATGGGGGATTTGAATTCCTTTCTTTACAGCTTTGTCTTTATTTTCTAAAATTTTCTCGATGCGTATGTGTTCCTTGAATCAGCAAAGACAATAGAAATTACTGACTCATTCCTCATTCAGGCACGGGCAGGCAGGGCAGCGCAGTATCGAGAGGCTGCGGGGTGCTGAAGGCACCTGGGTGCAAATCTGACTCTGCTCCGTGACCTTGAAAAAGGCTCTTAAACCCTTTTAATAAACCAGGTGTGAAAAGTCATTACCTCACAGGATTCCAAGGGTTAAAACTAGACAAAGGGTTTATCATGTGCTTGGCAAACAGCAAATGCTCAGTAAGTGCTTACTGACACTCTGGTGGTGGTTTTATCGTATTTATGTATAGTAGTGTATGTAGATGTAAATATATATTTCATAGTACCTATTGCTACATGCCAGGCATTGGGGGTGTAGTCATAAGCAAAATTAACCACCTGACCCTGTGTCTCACCCTCTCCAGTGGAGGGTTGGGGGCGTTATACACACGTGCACACACTACCAGAGTCACTACCACAGGTGATGGTGGAAATGAAGGACATGAAGCAAGTCAAATAAGAGGCACTACGAGCTGCGGGTGGATGTGAAAAGTAACATTGATCCCCAGCATGGCACTTCATGCCGGGAAGACGCTCAGAAAATACCAGGCGATTTGGAGTTGATTGGGCTGTTTAGATGAGTGACAGAAAGTGACAGAAAGATCTTCAAAAGCTGGGGCTGGGGGAAGCCGGGATGGCTCAGTGGGTTGAGTGCTCACTTTGCAGACCTGGGGTCCATGGATCATATCCCGGCCCATGCGGACCCACATGCTGAACTGGGGAGCGCCCCCAGTTTGGTTCTCACTGGGGAGAGCTTCCCATGCGGAAGGTCCCTAGCCTGGTCCCTGCCCTGCATGGTCCAGTGCCCACCTGTGGAACGAAACTATCTGGAAAACTAATGTACAACTATGGAGACTGTTCTGGGCCCTCCCCCTTCTCTCTGTCTCTCTGTCGAAAAGCAAAAACCAAAAAAAGCTGGGGCTGCAGACCCATCTCTCAACTAAGGAGGACAGCCCTCCCATGTCAGAATCACCCCTCTGCTTTCCCTACCAACTCCCCCCCCCCCAATCGGGTTGACCTCAAAAGCCCCCTAGTGAGTCTCCCGGTCCCCACTCCTGCCTTCCTTTAGTGCCCCTCCCCCACATCTACGACCCAAAGCAATCTCTAAAAGCCTGCTTTCTATTCTGAAGTGATTTTAGGTTTGCAGAAGAGTTGCAAAGGTCGCCCAGGGGACTGCCGGGTACCTTTGACCCGGCGTCACCTCGTGTCCATGTCAAAACCAGGAAACTGACATCAGTGCGACATGATTCACCGAGACACTAAGCTGCAGCCTCCATTCGGATTTCCCCACTCACGACCTCCCCTGTCCCAGGAGCCCATCCAGAAAAATCACATTGCATTTTGTCCTCCTGTCTAGACTAGAGGGATTTTTCACATAGCTCAGTGCTGATCCTTTCCCTGCTTTAAATTCCCCGACGGTTCCTCCTCCACTTTGAAGAACATCTGGACTCCTCTGTCCCCAGGCTCCGCACACCCCCACCCGCAATCTCACCGACACGCCCCTCACAGGACTGTCACCTCCTGGGCGAGATCGTCCCTGGTCACCCCGCCTCACCCCATCACAGTCACCACCCATCACATACTTCTCCTTCATTTTCATTAGAAAACGGCCCGTTCTCCTCTGCTAGGGAGTGCAGAGACCTGGTCCATCCCGTTCACCATCTCAAGCCTCTAGAACAATGCCTGGCGTAGAGTAGCTGCTCAGTTCATATGTGTCAACGTACAGGTCGAATGAATGAATGAAAAGCAGGGTGTCTTTTTTCAAATGTTCATGGATGTGTCCTAAGAACCTAAGACGGCACCTGTATATAGTAGGTGCTCGATAAATAGCTTCTGAATTAAATATACTGGTCACTGACTTGTCGCCAAGAATCTAGCATAGTGCCCAGCACGTAGCAGGAGCTTCGGGAAATATTTGTTGGAAGCCTCGTGTTTGAAGGAACGTCATCCACTTTCAAAGAAAGAGGTGACCGTATAGAGTCAGCGGGAGGCCACTTGTCAAAGCCAGGATCTCTCTCAAGAGGGCGCCAGTGAGGGAAGCAGGAGTCTCTCCAACAGCTGCCTGGACATCTGTTAGGGACGTGTTCCAGGGACACGTGGGGCTGCCACCAGCCCTGCACGGGACCCTGTGGAGTGGCTCCGCCCCACCCCCACGCCTGTTGGGGAAGTCTCAGCCACACCGGCCCAGCAGGGCGGCTCCGCAGCGGCCTGCGAGGCAATGTTGCCACAGAAAAGGCAGCTGATTAATAGCCGCAGAGGGCCTATTGTCTGAATCCTGTCCAGAGGAGAAACAGCTGCTTACAGTTTGTTTATTCATCTCCCTTTGGAGTGTTTTGCGAGGAAACACACACGCTCACTCTCCGGGGCACGATTCAGCCGCTGAAGTGGGCGACGAACACAGTGTTTACTTTGAACAGGACGAAGAAGGGGGTGCTCTTGGAGAGTTTGGACACTAGCAGGAAGACAAGCGCTCTGGAAGGTGCCAGGCCTCATGGCGACGTCCTGAACTGTGTCAGGTTTTCGAGGGATACTTGAGAGTCTATTCGAACTCCCAACTGAAAATGGAGGCTCAGGCCACGGGGACCAGCCACACAGTGGACTCGGGTGAGTTCCCGTGGACACAAGAGTTCAGAATAGCTCCTGAGGCTTGGAAACAAGAGAGCAAGGGACCTAGGAAAGGTGACCACCTGCTATGATTAATAAATGCAGGTGGCCTCTTACACACAGCTACCATGTACAGTTGTGCAGGTTGGGCACTGCACAAAGCCACTTTCTGGCTAAACTGTGCCTCTCCCTAGAGTGGGCCCTTTGCTCTAACTCAGACAACGTCCACTAGTCCAGGCTGAAAACCCACAAGAAGAATCAAGGCCACATTGCTTTCCTCACCCAGGGCTTCTCCCGGTTCAAGCCACCTTTTCCTCTTTCACTTATCTCATCCACTATCACCTCCCCAAGAGAAGGCAAAACCCCACAAAGCCTCCATCTGCTCCAGTGTCCCCATGAGGCCTAGCTACATTCTACAGTTAAGCAAGCCCGTCTCATGAGTCTGAGAAGGAAGAGAAGCCACTAGAGACTTCTCCTGGGTCTTCGGGAACCTGGTCCAGTCATGGGCCCTCGATTCCCTTTAGGATTGGAACATGGGGGAGGCGTCCACATTCATTTTAAAATCATGGGTTAGGGACACAGAGGGGCCTCAGGCAGGCTGGGGGAGGAAAGAGGAGAAAGAAGAAGAGAAGGTTTAAGGGGACACACTGGTAAAGAAAGTTCCGGCCCAAGGTTAGCACTAAACCCACAAATTCCAACCCACCCCAGAAAATCCCCTAACCTCCGGTCCCTGCTCTGGAGTACTCATTCATGTATTTATTGAAATGTTTACTATGGATTATCTGCTTCCCCCTCTATCACAGAATGTTAACTGCCTAAGGTGGGGGCCCCTGTTTTGTGGACCTAAGTCAAGCTCTTAGAAAGGTACCCAGAAGGTTCTGGGGCCTCAGTACACGTTGACTGAATGGGTGAACGTACGGCCAACAGAGAAGGTGACAGTCACACCCCATTGTCCACATGAGGAGGTGGGGTTCCAAGGGGCCCGGCAGCACGTCACAGCTAATGTGTGACGGTATCAGGATTTGAACCCAGGTCTTTGTGCCGAAGGGGGCAGCAGCCTCTTTAAACCAGACTCAAATCTCACTTGCCCACCCTGTCTCAGCCTGCGCTCAGGGGGGCCGGAGGGGAGAATATCTGTGGCTTTGTTTTATGCCCGCATGTATGATTTATTTTCTTCTTTAAATACTACCCTGACTCCTTTCATCATCCCGGGGACCTTTGGAAGTAGGGACCACGGCCATCCCATTTTACAGGTGGGACACTGAGGCAGAGGGAGCTAACAGTTCGTATAAGCAGTAAGGGGGTTCAAGCCAGATCCGCGTTTCCTAACAACTGGGCGAGAGAGACTGCCTGTTCTAGAAGCAATGCCCCAAAGGGTCACACTCCTCCCAATCTTGGGGGTCAGGTCCCCTTTCAGAAACATCCATGTCCCAGATCTGCGGCTGGCCATGCAGGAGGGGGAGGGGAGAGAAGAGCTCCCACGTCGGCATCCAATGAAACCCTTGCAAAGACTCAGAGTTGCTCCAAATCTGTCACACCCTGGGGGCCCACACTCAGAAGGGCAGCTCCAGCACCCCTCCGTGGGTGCTGACTCAGCCAGAGCTGGGGCCACCCCTCCACCTGCCCCACCCGGCAGCGGGCCCCTCCATGGGGTGCGGGGCTGCCACGGGTACCCCAAGTCCGGGAGCCACAGCCAAGATCGCTGGCTGACCCGTGGCTCGAGGAAGCGGGGAGCCCTGGTCCCTCGGGGAGCCCTGGTCCCTCGGCGAGCCCGCAGATTGGAATCTCCCAAAACGGTTTTCACAACTCAGTTAGCGGCAATCAATTATTCACGACCTCGCTTCCCACAAACTCATAGGCTGTCACTGTTAGCAAGCGCGTTCCTGGACTCGGCCCAACCGCCCTGCTCTCAGCCATCACGCGGCCCCCTGTTCATCTCCCGCCTTTCCGAAGACCCCCCCAAGCCTGCCAACCGTGACCCACCGGGACACGGGGCGGACAGAGGGGCAGGGGAGGCCCCTCGGAGCCCAGAGCCTGGGGAGGGGCTGCTCTGAGCCTGCAGACTCATGTCAGGCTTCTGGGCCGAATCTCCAACCTCAGTTTAATCCAACTGGAAAAGAGGTCAGACCCTCTGCCAGGCTCTGGGAGGAACCGCACGTTATTTTATAAAACAGTTCGGGCTCTGGGAACATCGTGTTCTGTAAAGCGCACAACTCGGGAGGGTGTCTCAGACATCCTGTCAACCGCCACGTTCGCGGTCAAGAGCGCCCGGTACTTGGCAGGGGCTTAGGAGCCACGAAGACCAGCATTGGTGTGTTTCCTCCAAAACACCGAAGACTATCTTCAGGAACACGTTCCCACAGCCCGGGAAGAAGGAGAGAGACCCCATGCCACGCCCTTGGCAAAGACCTTCGGGTTCTGGCCTCAGACCCATCGGTGGTTGAACACAGCTTTGCCACTAAAACAAGCATGACCTTCCATGCAGGCCACGTGCTTGCTCTCGAAACCTCAGTTTCCACATCTGTAAAATGGGAGAGTAACAGGACCTACCCCTTAGGGCGGTGGCCAAGGAGTAAATCAAATGGCACACGTAAGAGCACTCAGCCACCTGCTGGGGACATCACAGACCCTGTGGCCTCTTAATTCTAAGTCGCTGGCACTACTGAGATGTGACACCGTTTCAGTAACAGGTTTAGAGCCATAGGGGTATCAGGAAACGTTAGAGGAATGTACACAGAGATGGTAGGATTCATCCCCGACCGCAGCAATACTATTTCTGAACATAGGACGTATGCATCTTAGGGGAGGTCAATTCGTCTTATCATTATTACCATCACTATATTAATTATAGGTGAGAAAGCAGGCACAGAGAGGTTATGCAACTGATTCAGGGCCACACAGCCCCTCACAGCTGAGCTGGGGATAGGATCCAGTCCCCCCCAACACTCCAGATGGAAGAAGAAGAAGAGATTGAGTCAGCCAGACAAGTCCTCCCCTCCTCCAATGCCCCCTCCTCCTTAGATTTAAAGTAATGACACTAATAAGCACATTATGACGCTTATTATGTGCCCAGGCACTGCACTAAGTGAACGACGAGTGTATACATCGGTGGTGAAAGGTGCGGGCACTACACCGGCCTGCCTGGGTGAGAACACTCACCTGCCCCTTCTCCGCTATGCAGCCTGGGGGTGATGATGTCCCCTCTCTGGGCCCCACGTCCTTTATCCAGAACACAGCGACCTCAACACTGCTCACGTCCCAGGGCATCGGAACGCAAGCATTAAATGCAAACGGCGTGGCATGAGTCAAATGCTTAGTGAATGGTAGCTGCAGTGATTATTATTATTTAGTGATCATTATCATGTACCATCCTCCACCTCCTATCCTCACGCTCTGCCTCAGGCATTAAGAAAGCAAAGGAGCGGCCAGGAAGCCCCAGGACAGCGCAGGATCCTGAGTTCTAGAAGAGTCTTTGGCCTTTGGATCATCAAACGCTGTGTTAAAGTGGCGCTCCTTCGTTCTTGCCTGTTGAGCATTGCTGCCTCTGATTTTCCTGGCAATTCCTACAGGAGTCCAAGGCCTTTACTGAGGAACTACTACGTGCCAGTCACTACTCAGCACGGAGAACATCCCAAAGGACAGAGGGGGCCAGACCCCAGTTCTGATGGCGATGGGTCGGGGGGGTCAACAAGCTCTTAGGAGACCGGAGTTTATCATCAGGCAAAAGCGGGGTGGCTTTGGGGTAAAAGGCCATTTTCTGCATGCTGGAGCACATGGGGTAGGTGGGCAAGGACCCCAGCTTGTCCCTCTGCCGAACACAGGTCTCACTGAAAGGCAGGCGTACCTAGGGCACAGGAATCCACAGAAGACGCAAAACTGCAGAGCACAGTCACTGCAGGGCCCATTTTACAGGTGGGGAGACTGAGGCCCAAAGCCACGTGACATGCAGAACAGGGACTGGTCCCCAACTGTCCAGACCCCCAGACCCCCAGAGCCGTCCGTCCTGCTGTGAGCGTGTGAGCTGTCCCGGTACAGCACGGTCCCCTCACCCCACGACAGACCCAGGCCCACAGCCAGCACCCACCTCTGACTGCCATTTCTCTGGGGTGACGCCACCCGGCCGGGGCTGGTGCAAGACGCCACCATCAAACCAAGGCCTTGACCATGGCACAGCGGGCAGGTGGGTTCCGGGATGGGATGAAGGGACAGGAAAGTTCAGGGTTGGGGACAGGAGGGGGCCCTGAGGAGACAGGGAGTCTTTTCTGTTGGGCATTGGGCAGCCACAAAAACAGAGACGCTCTGAAAAAAAAGCTGCCTGGGGGGACAGAAGGGTTCTGTGCAACCAACAGCCAACTCACCGTTTGTTCCAAAGGCAACTGTGTGCGTTGCTTGTGGAGGGGCCTTCTGAGCACCTGCAAATCACAGGTCTAACCTGATCAACGTCCTCAGGCTTTAGGAGAACGAGGATGGGGAACCCCGATAATAGCAGGGCGGGGGGAAACCTTGCATAAGAGCGCGCTTTGCAGCCGCCCAGAGACCCCTGCGGGCGCTGCCTGCTTTCTCTCCCCCACTGACATTTACGTCCTTGCTCACAAAGGGGACACTGTCCCCCTCTCCCTCCCATCCTCGCCTGACCACCTCCCATTTATTTCATCTTACATGTCACCTCCTTGGAAAAGCCCGCTCTCACGGCCCCGCCCCACCTCCATTGTGCATTGTCCCCTCCAGCAGGACAGAAGTGGCCGGTGGGCAGGGACTCTGCATTGTTCACTGCGCCCCGCCCAGTGCCGGGCACACAGCAGACCCTCGGCAACATCTGTGGAAGGAATGAATAGTGTTGTGTCCTGAGAAAATCTATCCGGCAGCATCGTCACATAAAACTTGGAGCACATGACACCCGGGAGATTACCAATGGAGGCTGCTGGCAGTACATCAGGGCTGGTCCCCAAACACCAGGCTGGCTTCCTGTTTCTGCCGGAGCGTAGCCAGCCCTGTGCGTTAGCGGGACAGAAGCCCTTTGCCCATCTCCCCAGGGTCCACGCCACAGTCCCCAACCCACCAGGACAAGGAGATCGCTGGCTTGGCCAGACCCGGCTGCAAAGATGCCTGAGAAGCCGCTTGAGAGTCCCTGCGTTCTACACAACAACACAACGCCCTGCCGGCCACAGGCTTCTTCAGAACAAGAGGAAGTCGGTCAGCAGGAAAAAAAAACAACGCATCAGGGTGGCTCTGCCTTCATGTGGGCAGGCGGAGAGATAACCTGTCCTCAGCCACCCCACCAAATAACATGAAATCGCAACGACTCCTCCTGCGACCCACGACTTCCTCTCCTCAGCGGCCACAACAGAAGCACGGAGCCACCATCGGGAGGAGGCGCACGCAGCCTGTTTGCAGAGGCTGTCGGAGGGGCTGGATTAGCTTTTCGCGCTGTGCGATCATCACAGGATCTCAGAGCAATGCTACCGCGCCTGCATCCTGCTCCCTGCGTTTCTGCTTTTCTTTTTATGTACGCCTGTTGTCTGGTGTGTCCTCGATTATTATTTTAAAACAAAAATGGGACTCTTGTCAGCATTTCCAGCTTTCGTATTTAATGCCCAAAGTGAATGTGCTTTTAAAATAGGCTATTAATGTTCCTCGGGGCACAGTGCTAGCCTCATCCCACGGGTTTTGATATGAGGCAGTTCGTTTGCATTAATCACCCTATATTCTGAAATTCCAAGTTTCTTTCTCCTTTAAGAGTTATCTGAGAACTTGTGTTTGCTTGTTTAAATTTTCAAAATGACTGCCTTTTACAGACGAACGTTTTCATACTGCTTATTGTTTTATGAATGAGGCCTGTACGATTTCTACTTTTGAAACCTACTAGGTTTCTTTGGAGACAAATGAGTCATCAATTTTAATTAGGACATCTTAGAACAGCTAGAAAATTAGCCTTTAAAAAGCAAAGGTCATCTAGAATAAACACACACACATACCTTAGTAAAAAAGTTTCATAGAATGCTTACCCTCCCTCAAAAAGAAAGTTTTATCTTTTCAAAATTAAATATCCAAGCAAAGAAAGTAAGCAAATGATTAAGCTGGGGGGTAGAGGGTGGAGGAAGGGAGCCAAACGACCAGAATTTAAGGATTAAGTTTCTCTGATCGGAATCCCACACCCAGGAACTGTAACGCACAGTGGCACTATAGTTCTGCACTCCTGCTTTAAAAACGAGGCCTGCGGCTGCCAGAGACTGAGTCAGATCTAACATTACATTTTAGCCGAAACTGGCTTTTAATTCCACTCACCGCTTTACCACTGGATCCCACTGTCTCCCAACCCCCACCCCGAAAATACTGACACAGCCGCTAGGCCTTCGCTTGCAGCATGCCGTGTTTGTGAATCGCACAAGGCCCCGCCAGAAGGTTGGACTAAAACCACCAGGCTTTCACTCCGGATCGGGCCGGCTGGCTAGGACACTGACAGGCTCTTTGACAAGCCCCAGAAAGAATATTAAGTCATCTTTCCGCCAGGGCCGTGCAAACCTGGAAGACAGGAGGATCCTAGGGAATCCTGACATTCTTCTCGCAGGCCTGTCAGCACTTTTGCCTGCGAAAGCAGGTCAAGACTGACTCAGGACGGATGCGGGATGGCCACTGGAGCTGTCCTGACAGCTCACACAGAGGCAGCTCCTCCGGGAGCCTCTGAGCTTCAACGCCGTGGCCACCTACAGAGTACACAAGTCCCCGGAGGGACATATCAGCACACTGCTTCCAACGTAACATGACATACGCGCCTGTAGCCCAGAGCTCTTCTTGGGACACTGAACTGGATTCAGAGAAGCTAGGGACGAACAGAAGTCAAGCCAAGCAGCAAGTGACGCCGAAAGAAGGTACCTAATTGCGCCAGACCTGCTTTGCCGCTTAGAGATAAGAGGGCTTCGGTATGAGAAATGAAATAATGGCACCATGTCCCAAAGCAATTAAAGCAGCTATGATCAGGCAAGTTCCCAAGACTCTCAAAGGTCCTGAGATAGACGGACAGTGGTCTATGAACGAACTGTGGTTCTACTGACCTTCTTTTCTGCAAGATGAGTTACTATTATTATTATTATTATTTTTTGGTAACTCTTGTTCGAAAGTTTTAACGCACGAAAGTACCACCAAGCTTTACTCCCTAGTAGGGTACGTAAGACTTCCAAATTAAAATACACCTGTCAAATCAACCCATTAAAACAAAAATGGTGGTGGTGAACTCACTTCCTCTCCTAGGTATATGAGTAAACCCAACAGAAAAGAATGATCACACTGCTGGTGGGAATGTAAACTGGTAAAACCACTATGGAAGGCTATATGGAGATTGCTCAAAAAACCAGGAATGGAATTGCCATATGACCCAGCCATCCCTCTCCTAGATCTCTACCCAAAAAAAACCTGAAAACCTTAATCCGCGAAGATACATGTACCCCGATGTCCATCGCAGGACTGTTCACGGGGACCAAGTCATGGAATCAACCAAAGTGGCCTTCGATAGATGACTGGATAAAGAAGTTGTGGGACATTTATATAATGGAATACTACTCTGCAATAAGAAAAGATGAGGGGAAAGCCGGGACGGCTCAGCGGGTTGAGCGCTCGCTTTGAGGCCATGAGGACCGAGGATCGAATCCCGGCTCCGGCCCAGGCAGGACCCACATGCTGAACTGGGGAGTTCCCACAGTTCGGTTCTCTAACTGTCTCTGTCTCTGTCTCTCTCTCTATCTGTCAAAAAGTAAAGTGGAGATAACTATGCACTGAAG